>JANHZU010001951.1:10837-34217 GCA_032468055.1 Acrochordus granulatus
AAAAAGCATAAATTAAGTGAAAGTCATTCAAGAGAAAGAACTCCCGAGACTCAGACTCCAGATTCTCCTTCCAGGCAATCCCCCTCCCTGTCCTCTCCTCCCTCTTGTCTCCCTCATGCCAGCCGGGACTCAAAGCATAGGAAGATTGACCCTCCCTCTTCCCTGTCAATTACTCACTCTCTCTCTCTTTCTCTCTCTCACACACACCCTTCTGGCACCAACCAGCCCATCCCCATCCTGCTCATCAATTCTCCCCTCTCATAGCATGGCAGCAGGTTATGATAAGAAACATTTCCAAACCACCCAGGAAAGATTCCCAGAAAGATCCCTGGAAAGACATTACTGTTTTGCCTCGAGTGGTGGCAGTGGATTCTCCCAATCCAACAGGGGTTGCCAGACAGTGCCAGCCAAGCAGCAGCCAATGGCCAGAATCTGCCTCGAAGCAGATCCATAAGTACTGATTAGTTTGCTCTATTTCTGCTTTATATTGTGTGTTAATCATTGTTACTTGTTTCAGATATTAGGGACAATAATTTCTGCATAAAATTCCATTGAAAAGGATTTTTTGTGCATATTTTTGGGGCTGTGGAACAGACCGTCCGACTTTCCATTGTTTCCTATGGGAAACCTCATTTCAGTTTAAGAGCATTTTGGAGTAAGTGCGTTCTTCCAGAACAGATCAGTCTCGTCTTGCGAGGTTCCACTGTATTCAGTTGGATTTACAGGCTGTCAAATGAAAAAAAATGCTAAATGTATAAACGCAGGATGCATGAGTGAAGTGTGGATTCCAAGTATAAAAAACAACAATGCTTTCTTATAGCATTAATTCTGAGACATTTTTGAAAATGTCCATCATCTCATTTATTAATTTTAAAAATATACATATTGTTCTTAGAAGATCTTGAAGCATTATATAAAAGCTTCAAATACAAAGGCCTTAATGGGAGAAATCCCATTTTTTGAAACATATACTTTATAAAACATATATCTCCACCTGGAAATTGGAAAGATTTTCACCAATTCCCCCCTCCCATTTAGAGTCCTAAGGGTCTCCTCCACTATTTCCAATCTCTAGAGAAATTTGGAAGACGCAAGAGATTTGTAAGGTTGAAACTGGTCTCTATCAACAGGATTGCTCCACAGGTTTCAAAGATCAATCCTTTTTGATAGTTGTAGTTCATCCTTTTCCCCCCTTAACAGCACATATGAGACTTAAAAGGAAAAATAATATTATAATATATAGCCTTCACATGTCAATTGTTATGGTACCTAAACAACATTCCAAAAATACTGTAGATCTCCAAATGCTTAAGAGACTTAAAAGTTTGAAAAGATTTCCTCCTGATAAAAAAAATCCAGGACAGGTTGTGCTCAATAACCCAGGAATGCTGTTTGATTGTTAAGGGAAAAAAGTAGAAAAAGGGATCTTTTATTCAAGGC
The DNA here is from genome assembly GCA_032468055.1 of Acrochordus granulatus. Classification (NCBI taxonomy): domain Eukaryota; kingdom Metazoa; phylum Chordata; class Lepidosauria; order Squamata; family Acrochordidae; genus Acrochordus; species Acrochordus granulatus. The sequence continues at coordinate 12,278 of JANHZU010001951.1, forward strand.
TTCATTTGTAGAATCTAAATATTCTTTATAATTTGTCATCTCAATACTACACTGTATAAATCATTTAGAAGAGCACTTTACAAAGTGAGCAAAGCATCTGTCTGAACCTACTGCTTAAGCTGCCAAGACTGATGTGTCTCTCATACATCCGATGTGGTTGCTGTGAATTTGCTTCTCAATTTTCCAATTATGCATGTACATGCACAGAAAATAGGTCTGCCATGATTGGTACCAAAGCATGGTGAATAATGCCACTTCCAGCTGCAGGTTCAGAGGGAAGCTTTACTTGTTTCACAAAATATCTTTTGGGATGGTTTGCCCATCTTTATATGTTTTATATGTTGCTGGTTCACTGTAAATAGTGAAATTGTAAATCTGTAGGGAAGGGAAATGAAGAAAACCTATTTCATTTTGCATGTCCATTGGCTTACATTTTAATACAGTCATGTAGCACAGGAAATTCCAAAGTGCAATAAGCATATTCTAAAAATATGATTTATTTATTGATAGCAAAGTAAATTTGGGGTCTGAATTTTTACTCAGTGCTTGCATTCAAAGAGATACCCTTGAGATGGAATAATGGTTCCATGTTAATAATTGGAAAGTTTTTGTATGCTTTTCATTCCATAGGAGGTTTTGCCTTAGCAAAGGAGGTCAATTCTTTTTTCTTTCCCACTAGAAAGAAATTCTGCAGACTCCACTCCTGAGTGTTTGTGAAGCTTCAGTGGAAGATCTGCTGCTGACAGTACCAGAGCCAAATCATCCTGGCAAATCCTGTGTCAGTGGAGTCATTCTGGGTTAGTATTAGAAGAAAATGCTGCTTTCTGTATCCATAGATTCCATCCATCTGCATTGATAGTTGTTTCTTTTCTAGGGATTGGAGAAGTCTAATTTCTACTGGTGATGATTTGTGCATAAAATTCTCATGACTAGGATTTCTTTTTCCCGATGCTAATTTTTTCAGGTGCTGCCTTTTAATATAGTCTATAAGAATATCTGTCTCCATTCATGTGCAGTAGAACATGATGGCAGGTGGGATTTGGTTTGGAAATAGCCCAGTTATCTTTGTAGAAAATAGTTTTGCTTATTTATTGCATTAAGATAAAGTGAAAATACAGTAAACCTTTGGTTTACAAACGCTTCTGCTTATGAACAATTTGGGTTGCAAACTTTTTTGTCCAGAAAAATTGGACTTATGAACATTTACCCAGTTTACGAATGCCAAAGGATTAAATAGTTAGATAAGCATAGTCACTGTGATGGGTGTGGGTTTGGGTGGACTCCGGAAGGCAGTGCAGGACAGGGAGGCCTGGTGTGCTGCAGTCCATGGGGTTGCAAAGAGTCAGACACGACTGCGTGACTGAACAACAACTTTAGGGTTTTAAACAATCTGAATTTTTTTTCTAATATTGTAGCTATCTGATTTATATCTATTGATATAAATCTAGACTGGAAATAGATATTTACAAGGCAGAAGCTGGTATAATTCATGATCTGTTTTATTTCTTTTTCCATCCTCAGAAGATGGAACAAAAGTACATTCTGGGAGTGTCATTCTGACCACAGGGACATTTCTGAGAGGGATGATTCTGATTGGTTTGGAAATGCATCCTGCGGGGCGGATGGGAGACCAGCCCTCCATTGGCTTGGCCCAAACATTGGAGAAGATTGGGTTTACCATGGGAAGGCTCAAGACTGGAACTCCTCCACGTTTGCTGAAAGACTCCATTGATTTCACTCATCTGCAGAAACAAGAGGCAGATAATCCTCCTGTGCCATTCAGCTTCCTCAGTGAAACTGTGTGGATTAAGGTGGGCCTGAATATTCATGGAAAGGCATGTGTATTCATAGAGTCCTGCTCTTTTCAGCATGTGAAGAGAATGACTTTCGTACGGGAATGGTCTGGATGGACAGGGCCAAAGTCCATCCAATGCAGCATTCAAAGGACACTTCAAAGCAGGAGGTATAGGTGATAGTCTTTCTATATGCTCCTGTATGTGGGAGGGAGGGACCTAAAGATGACATTTATCTATTACTGTGTTAGGAGTTGCTAAGATTCACGTAAGCAGTTTCCTGGAAAGCTTCATTGATATTGAGACAGTTTGTTGATTAGGTATACAAAAAATCTCCAGCTTTTGGGGGGGCAGGTTTCAGTAGGTTTTTGAATAGTATTCCTGAGTCACCGTCAAAAAATTGGTGAGTAGAGCTAGCAAAAATTGCAGTTGAATTTGAAATTTTTAGTAAAACTAAGGATATCTTTTTAAAGCCATTTCCCCCTTTCTTTTTTGGACATTTTTTTACTGTGTAGTTGCCCTATGATTCTTATACCCTACCTCTTTATCCTTATTGCCTTCTTGAACATTTTATATAGTATTTAACACTGTAGCATTTAGGATTGTTGATTAATACTAATAACATTAAAAAGTATTTATAAAAGTATATTTGCACAAAGGCTTCTTCAGCTGAGACAATAACACTTCTCAGTTGCTTTCTTCCGTCTTGTGCATTCTCTAAATCTGTTTCATAAAACCTTTAACTTTTCAGGGCAAAATTGTGGAGCACAGAGGGGAGGGAGAATCTTTATCCAGGAGATCCTGTTTTGTCCTAATTGTATTCAACTGATTGTTGATTGGGAAAGCAAAGAATAATTTTGAAAACGGGTCATCATTAGTAAGATTAGGATGCTCAGCTTCCTGAATCATACTTGATCAACCTAGTGACCAGCAATATCTCACATTAGCTGGCTTAGAAGTCATAATTAGGTAGAATCTTCCAGTAAGCAGAATCAAAAGAAGACCCAATGTACATTTTGCATGTATAAAATTTATCTAATGCATTCAGCAAATCCTAACAATTCTTTTACAGCCAGAGGATCAGTTGCCTTGTCATTTGACTCACACCAACCCTGAAGTAGAGCAGATCATTCATGAGAACCTTCACCTGAGCAATCATATCAAAGAAACAATAAAAGGACCCCGGTGAGTCTCTCTATATTGTATTTCTTAGTATGAAGTCCTAGGCTAGGCTCAGCAAAGTTTCCAAGTGGCAAAAGTCATGTGATTTTATATAATGTTGCAGACACCAAAAATAGGTTTTAATCATTTAAATGTTATAAACTTTTATTTTTAAAAATGAGCAATGGTCAGAATATCATGTGATACCTTTGTGAAGAAAGTTCATGCTTAATTTCATAATTACTGTCCAATTGGTATCGTGTATAGGAAAACTCTCAAATGTTTAATCTCCCTCAGTTTGTTTATTTAATTTCTATGCTGCCAATCTTGTGAAGAGCAACTCCTAAGGCTTACAATACATAATAATACAATAAAAACAATTATTAAAAACAAAATTAAAAATTGATCTATACATTTAAAATGTAAACTAAATAGTGAGGAGGGGACCAACACTCATGAGTAGGTGAGGCAGCTTAGCCACCTCCATGATGACATCCCTCCCTTAGGACCCCAAGCCAACTGGCAAAGCCAGGTCCTCAAGGCCTTCTGAAAGGCCAGGATGGTGGGGGCAGATCTCACTTCAGGAACAAGATGTTCCAAAGGGCAGGAGCCATGGCAAAAAAGGCTCTTCTGGAACTTCTTGACCAACTGGGTCTGCAGCATGCTTCTTCTGCCAGACCTAGTGGGATGAGCCATTCTCTTTGGGATGAGACAATTCCACAGGTAGCCTGGACCCATACCACAAAGGGCATTTTGTTGTTGTTCAGTTGCTAAGTTCTGTCCGGCTCTTCACAACCCCATGGATTGTACCAGACCAGGCATCTTTGTTCCCACTGTCTCCTGGAGTCCACCCAAATCCATGCCCATCACATCTACAATGCTACCTAATCATCCCATCCTCTGCCATCCCTTCTCCTTTTGCCTATAATTTTTCCCCACATCACGGTCTTTTCCAGTGAGTCCTCTCTTCGAATTAGGTGGCCAAAGTATTTGAGCTTTAGCTTCAGTATCTGTCCTTCCATTGAACAGTATCAGGATTGATTTGTTTTAGGATTGACTGGTTTGATCTTCTTGCAGTTCAAGGGACTCTCAAGAGTCTTCTCCAGCACCACAATGGACAAATAGATGGCTCAGCCTAGGTAGGGTGAGGCCTAGGCTTCCTTATATTCAGAAACTGGATAGACTCATACAGGCACTTTATGTTTAGGGCCTCTGTCAAATTTTCAATCTCTCTTATTTTAGTTAATAAGCAAAATGCATGGGAAAGTCCCATAGGGAGTGAAATACAGCTAAAGTTAAGGTTAGGCTACCTTGAATTCAGAGACGGAAACCAACATTACTGATGAATTCTGAATTAATTTTAGTTAATTGATAAAATGCAATGGAAAATCCCTTTTTGCAATGAAATCCATGTCGAGATAGAGTGAGTTGTTGTTCAGTCGCGCAGTCGTGTCCGACTCTTCGCGACCCCATGGACTGCATTACGCCAGGCCCCCCTGTCTTGTACTGCCTCCCGGAGTCCCATTGGGAATTGAATCCACCTAGGGATAATATTTGGCTTCCTTGAATTCACAGAGGAAAACCAGCATCACAAAAATTTCATAGGGTCCTCTCAAATGTTCAGTCCCTCTTTCTGAAACAACTTCACGGATAGAGTCGAAGAGGATATTTATGTATAGGAAAGTGTCTAATATTTAAGCCACCTTAGTTTAGTAATTGGCTGTTTTCTATTACTGCTTGAATATTTTTACTGAAAGTGGCAATGTAAGGTACTTACAGTTGGTTCATGATAAAAATGACCCATTCACCTCAGTGCTTATTTTTTTATCAGCCATTTTTTATTTATCTATAATGGATGTCATCTAGTGATATCATATGTGCTATAGTAGTCATTCCCAGTATTACCACTAATATCTGTGATACATGATAGAGCATAATATGCCCTAATATAAAAGATAACCATAAATGCTGAGAAGTTTATAATCTAAACTTTACCCCAGGCAGCCAAAAGGAAGAATAGCTGAAGATCAAGACAGAAGGAGAAGTACAAATGCAACTGCATCATATTAAGCCACGATTTATATAGGCCCTTCCCTTCCCTTCCCTTCCCTTCCCTTCCCTTCCCTTCCCTTCCCTTCCCTTCCCTTCCCTTCCCTTCCCGCTTTTGAGCAGAATTTCAGGAACTGCTTTCCAAAAACTAGGTGATCCCAAAGCAACTATAATTTGATTTAGTATACCTTTATTTGTACAGTTTTAAAATTATAATATTATTTTTAAAGTATTACATTTATTCTACTGTTACATTAAGAATTAAAATTTTGGTGGCAGCTTTTGAATCGATTTGGGATTCTGCTTGTGAGGTTTTCAGTGTTATATAGCTCTGTGTTAAAAACTGAGAAATTAATCACAAAGAGAAAGTATGAGGGACTCTTAGTAGTTCTTCCCAGGCCATTCACTTGAGTGAGTGAAGCCCCCCTTGGATTGCATGGGATTGTTTCTTTTTTCCATTCCTGTTTGGTTTCTGTCATCTTTGCTATCATTTATTATGTTTTGTTTGTTTGTATCTTAATGTATTTTTAATGTTTTTACTTGTACAGAGTCATTGGGAGTTGGGTGGCATACAGATAGTTTCCTGATAGTATCAACATCCTGATTTAACTTATCATCCTGTATCTAGATACTGTCCCTCCCTTGAATCTAAAGTTCTACGTTTTCCAAATCGCCAGCATCCAATTTGGCTGGAACCTGAAGGTCTCGATTCCGATGTCACGTACCCACAGGGAATGTCCCTGACCCTGCCTCCTGAGATCCAGGAAAAAATCATCAGTCTTATTAGTGGCTTGGAACATGCTAAGATGGTACAGCCAGGTGAGAAGTAGGAAGAAAGTCAGGTTTTTTGTGTAAGCAGTTTATAGTTTGGAAAATGTTGTTTCCTATATCCTCCCACTCATGTCGGGATTTTATCTATTCAGTGTGGAAGCATCTCTTCATCCTTTCAGAGAAATGGTTCATGAATCTGTATATTAGCACTTTGTTCAGCACCTATAGAAATACCAAACAGCACAGATTTGTAATTATGTTTTCCATATGCACGTGACAATCATTGTTCCCAACGCTATTTTGTCCATTTTACTCATAACAGGCTATGGAGTTCAGTATGATTATTTGGACCCACGTCAGCTGAGCGCCTCCCTGGAATCTCGTCTGGTGCAGCGTCTCTTCTTTGCAGGACAGATCAATGGCACAACTGGCTATGAGGAAGCTGCAGCGCAGGTGAGTGACATGAGAAAAGCTTGCAGGAATTGGATCAGGATTCAAAACCAGAATCTCCAGTACTAATTTTATTTGTGACATTTAGCCATGGGATATTTTACTAGCTCATTCAGATTAAAAGACTGTTCCTCATTTTTGTCAGGCCTTGCTTGCAATGCACAGCAGTGATTTTTTCACACACTTTTGGAAAGCAAGCGATGAGGGAGTTTACTCTTGTCTTAAATATGAAGTTCTGGCTGCTGTCGGTCAAATTACTTGGATTATCAAAATATGTAGGAGGAATTATGCTTAATAAAAGAATATTTGGGTTAAGTAGCAGAGTGCCTCTGAGGGAGTCTAATAGAGATGAAGTCAGAGATCTTTGGAAAGCTGAGAATTTATAAGTAGAAATTCCAAGGAGAATTATCTGAAATCAAAAGAGTGGAGAGAGAAAAAATATTTTTAAACCTTTCCTTTTATGACTTGTTTAAAAATGTCATAGAGAGAGGGAGCCAGAGATCCTTGGAAGAAGCAGAAGTGAAAATTATTAAGGAGCAACCATGGAAAACTTTGCTGGGACAGATTAGAAGAGATATGGAGTCTATCAGACATCTAACCCAAGGCTGGAACACTGTAAGAAAGCAGAAAAAAAATCCATAAAAAGAAAGATACAGCAGAAATTTTTACTGAGATCTTCAGGGAAAAGAAAAGAAAACTATTGAGAAGTGTTGAATCCAGCAGGGATTATTTGAGATAGAGAAAAAGGAGGAAGTAAGATCCTGAGATCCAGCATTAATAATTGCCATTGAAAAATAAATTCTTGCCTAGATACTGAAAAGGGAAGGGAGACGATTCATACTGTTCTGAATAAAAGGATACTCTATTCTAGGCTCTTTCTAAAGGAGTGGGGCTATGACTGGGTAGGTATCAAATAATTACTCTGATTGCATTACAGTCTAAAGCTTTAAAGGTTTTCCAAGTCAAAGGTTATTAAGCTAGAAGCTAGCCCTGGAGACACATCCTTTCCCTATTTGTCTGGCTTCGCTAGCTAATGTTTCTGAGTAAAGTTGTTTAGAAAACAACTTAATTGGTGACCAAGTAAAGCTGTACTGCTATTCCCTGATGATTTCATCTATACAACTTTTGATCATCTGCACCAGCTTTCTTCTCTGAAGTCCTTCTTCAGGTCTTATTCTTCCTACTCTAGATCCTTATTTTCACTCTCTTAAGCTTTTCAATTTTTCTTTTTCTGGAATCCTTGGCCCATGAGTCTTCTATCCCAACTTTCCTAGTCTTTCAGGTTGATTCTCTCTAGGACAGAGGTGGGTGATTTGTAAAGAACAAGGGGTTTCAACTCAGCATCTTGATCTGCTGTTTCTCTACAACGTTAATGTGGGGATGTGACTAGAAGGTCTAAACATTTTCAGACTATTACTTTGTTATTTTCCAGGGACAGGTCATTAAAGATAAGAACAGAAATGATTTGCCTTCCATTGGTCTTTCATTCCCATTCTCACTCTTCTGTTTTGAAATATTGGGGGAAAGTTTGGCACAATCTATTTTATTGCTGCCAAACTTCACTGGGATGACCTTGTGACCCTGGGGATCCAAATAAGGCACTGGGGACCCATATAGAACTCATTGGCTGTGCACCACTGCTCTAGAATTAAAGTAGCTCAAGTGCAAAACAGTGAGCAAGTGTACACACATCAACAGAGCAATAATATTTGCTGTCCAATCATATTTCCCTTATACTCCTATCAACTCTTGTCTTCTGACAGGGTGTTGTTGCTGGAATCAATGCTGGCTTGCGGATCCAAGGGAAGCCTCCTTTTATCATCAGTCGCACTGAGGGATACATTGGGGTTTTGATTGATGACCTCACCACTCTTGGCACCAAAGAGCCATATCGGATGTTCACCAGCCGGGCAGAGTTTCGGATGTCCCTGCGCCCAGACAATGCTGATAGCAGGCTCACCTTCCGAGGTAGTCACTCCTCCAGCATCTGTTTTGATACACTCCTCTTTTTTCTTTCTCACTTTTTTTTTTGGTATACCTTTCAAGGCTACCATGAAGCTGGTTGTGTGTCACAAAAGCGGTTTGAACAAGCCTCTTTGATGAAAGCAATGCTGGAAGAAGGAATGGAAACACTGAAGTCTATTCGGTTTGGCTATTCAAAGTGGAGGCAGCTCATTCCAGAGGCTAAAATCAGTCCTCATCATCATTTCTCTCGCAGGTTGTGACTACTATTTTGTTATTCCAGCATTTTGCTTCAGGGAACCATCCTTGAATTCCATTTCTCATGTTTTAATGAAACAGTCTAGTACATTTATGGATTTTGAAAAGATCTTTGAATGCACAAAATGTCTCCCTGTATCTTTGGAAAAGTAAATACATTTATTTCCTTTACCACTAATTTGAATGAGCATAAGGAATGGGACATTGTTTGTTTAAAAGTTTAAGCTGCCCCATATCCAAAGCTTTCTGAGCATTTACTGTGAAACTCATTAAAAGATACAATTTTTGAATAAAAACACCTAACAATAAAAACAAATGAAATTCAAAATAAAATCACCAAACAAAGTAGGCAGCATCAAGATGATCATTAATATTCTAAAACAATATGATTTAAAATGAAATAAAAATCCAATTTAGAATTCTGGGAAAATACACAGGTCCTTTACCTGTTGCCAAAATGCTTGTGCAGTTGCTAGTTGAGTTTCTCTGGGGAGGAGAAGAAGCCCTCTTCCTTATAGATACCCACCTCTTTGGTGGGGTGAACTGGAGAAGACCAATTTGGAAAATCTTAAGACCCAAATAGTACATAAGGAAGAAGCACTCCTAAAGTAAGCTGGTCCAAATAGGAAAGTAGGATCAGGATCTATATTGAGTACATCAGTCAGATAAAGTAAGAACTATAGTAAGAGGATTTTTTTCTTTCTTGGAAAAAAGGGGCGATTTATTCAATGCATGTGATTCAAATGTAACTAATGTTTTAATCACAATTTCAAAACAGAGAAAAACGGTGTTTCTAAGTACACTTTTTCAAAGTATCTAGTTTACTTTGTGAATCAATACTTTTAAATAAAATATAAGTGTGGAATAAAGGGACAATTCCAGATAGTGACTAAAATACTCAAGCATTTGTTGCCTGCATAAGTATAGATAAGAGTAAAACTGGATTTTGCCTCATTCCAGAAAATATTCTTCATCTGGTCAAAATAAAAATAACATTTTAATTGAAAAAGTCAAAGTGGTTTTAGGATTGAAGTCTTAATTATAACTACTTTCTACATAAGAACTCATTTTTCCCCTGTAGGTCTTTCATTATTTTACCAAGTCTACTACCCCACAGTATTATTTTCCTATGTGGACATTTATGGTGTGCTTTAAGAAAGCAGCCAATAAAACTCTCCATTTGAGGGTCTTTATTTCCATCGGGAGAGAGACACAAAAGATGAAAGCAGAATTGTACTACAAGTTCCACCCTTTCTGTATATGTGTCATGTCCTGTACAGGACAAATGAGACAGGAATTCCACTGTGAAGGCACAAAGTTCCTTTCATCATTTTGACAAAAGTATCAGATACTGCAGGGACCCTTTGACTTCTTTCGTCTGATTTCTGTTCCTAATAATAACAAGCTGCTGTTCCTAAGCTGTTTTATATAGTTCTTTTTCCCCCAACTTCTGATATGTTGTGGCTTTGTTAGTGGATTTAAAAATGTTTTAGACCTCTAATTCAAAATTCTATGGAAATAGAAATTAAGTTTTTTTAAAGTTATATCCTATCTTCCTGTGACAAACTTAGGGATTATTTCACTGCTAAATAATAGAATGGTTTGTTTCTTTTTGTTCAGTGCCCTGGAAATCTTTCAGTACCCAGAAGTTAATATGGAGATATTAGTTAGAGCTCTTCCAGAGTCCATGAAAAAATTCACTGAATGGAAACCACTGGCAGAGAAATTGAAAATAGAAGGTATGGAATTGAGTGGTATTGTGGCCAGTAGAATTGCTTTTGGGAGGAGTTAGCTCAGACATAGATAATACATTCTTGTCAAACTGTGAAAATTGTCTGTTTCAGAAAAAAAGTCCTTCACTTCTGCAGTGCAGAAGGGAATTCATTGCATGAACTAAGGAAAAAAGCAAAATTGAATATAATGGAATTATTTCCAGACCTTAAGTTGTGGTTTTGAGAAAAGCCAAGCAATCCACATTAATTTTCTTGCAATGTTATTGCTCATGATAAGGCATTTAATTCTGTATTTGAATTAGGATTTTGCACCAAAAATCCTAAGTGATTGCCAGAGGATGCAATTGAGATTTTTTTCCTGTTCTCTATTTTTCATTTTTGCAATCATTTTTATTATTATTATTTTCATGGCTTTCCCTACAAGCTGTTTATGATTTGCATGTGGCCAATCAAAGACTGGAAATTGAAGAAGTACGTCAAGATGAGGCTCTCCGTTTACCCGAGGATCTGGATTATTTCACTATTAATATATCTCTATCCCAGGAAGTGCGAGAGAAATTGGATGCCCATCGTCCTCCAACGGTAAAGTACTCAAGGAGGCAGAAAGCTTAATGGATGTTGTATAAGCAGTCAGTTTTATATGTATGGTTAGAAATTTCTTTCTTTATATGAAGAGTTAGAAATTTCCAAATGTGGTATGTATATAAATAATCCTCATCTAACAACTGGTCGCTTAGCAACCATTCAAAGTTACAATGGACTCAAAAAAGGATCTTACAACCCAAATTCAAAGTTCCAGTGGTCCTCCCTCCCCTCCATTCATTTGATTGCATTTTAGATGCTTGGCAACAGGCCTGAATTTACAGCCATTTATTTATTTAATTGTAAAACTGCCATTCTCATTCAGAGAGGGACTTTGGGCAGTGTACAAATAAAATATTAAAAACAGAAAAAATATAAAAATTTAAGACAGGTAAAATAATATTAAAAATTAATTAAAAGGTGGGGGAAGGCTTTCAGGGTGCTACCAGTCCCACGGCTGTGTCTTCTTTGTGAGCTCTAAGCAAGGCTGTAGAGCCAGGTTTTCATACCTTCTGGCAAGGCGTGGAGAGGGGGGTCCATATGACCTCCAGGAAAAGTGTTTCACTGGATGTGGGCCGTAGCAGAGAAGGCCCTCTTCCTGGATCCCGCCAGTTGGAATTCTTTGGCTAACATGGCCCACAACATACCTTCCTTGCCCAACTGGATGGGATGGGCTGTTGTGATGGGATGAACAGAGTTCCATTTGCAGTGTCCCATGGTCATGTGACTGTGATTATGCTTTTGCAGGAAACAGACATTTACTTCCAGTTTCCTGCAAAAATGTTAAGTGGGTTCATTTAACAACTGTGGTTTTACTAAATAACCACCACAAAAAAATGTAAAATTAGATCAGATACTCGATAACCTGCTCAAAAAAACCAGCACGATCTGTGACCATAATTCCAGGCTCAGTTGTAGCTCATAAGTCGAGGACTACCTGTATAGAGGAATCATTGCAGTATTCTCTCACAAGGGCTTATCCATCTGCCTTTCTCTCCATTTGTATGCCCTCTCAGTCACCACAGTATACAGCTTTGATTGGCATTATCCTTTAACCCGGCCAGCCATTTGAGACAACCAGTAAAAGATGCTAAAGAAAGTTCGTCTCGAATCCAAGAAAGAAATAGTTGCAGAAAAAGTAGGGAAAACATTAGGAAGGCAAGATTCTATTAGCAGTCGTTTTAGCAAAAATTACCATAGGCAACCTTGTAATTCTGATTTCAGTAAGAGGGAATATCCCTGAATTTAGTGGGATTTATTCTTCAAATATAAATGCACAGGATTGTGAGTGAACAAAATAAGAATCAGTGAGATATCTAGCATAGTCTTTATCCACTGATTTCACTGAAACTTTCATAAATGCCTTGTTGAATTTTCATTGGAGAGGCAGCCTACTTTTTATTATCCTGTACATATTTATATGCACAAAAAAGTACACAGTGCCCTATCTATCATTCTTAATCGCTAGGATATTTAACCATGGCCTTTACAGTGAGCCATATTTTCCAGGTTTGCAAGTCTTGCTGAGCTGGTTGGGTAATCAAAATAAAGAATACAGAAACACCTCATGTGGCTTTGTGTGTTAGGTGACTCCAGTCTTTAGACATGAAGGAATGTATCATTGGTAAAGAAACTGAGCTGCGAATAGGATATTCTTGATTCAAGTGAGCAAACACTAAATTGATATATGATACATGCATAAATGATGACACATGCCACATACTTGAACTTATTACATCAAAAAATATTGGACAATAGTATGTAAATATCTAGTGATCTGTATATAAGTGCATGATTAATTGGTTGCATAAGTGGAATCAGTTTCACAGAAAAATACCAGTAAAAGCCACAATGAGGAGCTGCAGCACTGGAGATTGTATCATATAATCACATAATCTTAGTTAGGAAGTGAGAAGCATAATGCCTGCATCATATCCAGGAGCCCTGCAAAATCTAAGCTTTTAGAGGATGTTTATGAAGTGAAAAGTCACCTTTATGAACAAAACCTTGAAATGCTCATTTTAATTGATAGCATATGTCTCATACCTGATATGAAAGGTTATTTTAATTTTTTTTCTCTACTCTTTAAAAACACTGGAGAGAAGAGAATCTTGGGAAAACAAAATAGAAAGGCTTTTAGGAAACAATTATGGAAATGAGTTATTTTCAAAAAATAATTTTTATTGAAAGAATTGTAAACAAGATGAAAAAACTACAGAAACGTTAATAGAAAAAAGATATAAAAAAATAGGGACAACGAAAGACAAATAAAACAAAAAAGATCTAAAGGAGCTACATCCATACATAATACTTAACATTTCCACCCTCCCAAATTGTATATTTTGGTTCTCTTCTTCCAATAAACAATCACTTTTAAATCAGTAAGTCTGAAAATCACCAGTTATTTTTACCTATTTTCAACAAAAGACCATAAAGGATTTCTAGTCTTCTATAAACGTAAGTGTAGTTCCCTCCTCAGTGTAGCCATTTCTGCAAACTCGGCTATCTTCGCAATCCATCCCTCCACTTTGTGTGTTTCATGGGTGTTTCTGTAGTCTTCCATGTTTGTGCATACAATAGCCTCGCTGCAGTTACCATATTATAAAACTGACTCTTCTTCTCCCTGGTTTTAGATCAGTGCCGTTAGTCGCATCCCTGGGATTACCCCAGCTGCTGTTTCTCATCTACTGAAATTTGTGAAAGCCAACCATGGACGAGCAGAACAGATAGACAATACATCTAGGACTGCTAAGCCATTATCTGCTACAGAACTGTTGGGTTAAAAAGTTTGAAGCTACTGATACAAATAATTCTTTCTGTGCCAGGGTCCCTGCATTCTGACGTGTCTTCCAGATGCTTAGAATTTTGAGTCCATGCATTTTGATTAGTGTATATCAATTAATCATCTCACAATTGGATTGTTGCAATGTGCTGTACATGGGGCTGCTCTTGAACCATCCACAAATACATAAAATATTGATAACACCCTTGGTAGTGAATATGTGGTGTTATTTTTTGTATCCACAAAACAGTATATAGCTGAATTTGACAAGAAACAAAAAAGGATCATGGTGGTCTTAAAAGTCTGCTGCAGGGGTTCTTTTTGTAACATTTGTTTTTATTTAGCACTGTAGACTTGTCAACACACCGCTTGGTGTGGTTTTTAGCCACAAGAAGCAACAGGGGGAGTGAGTCTTATTAGATACTTATAATTCTTCCTAAATAAGTAAAGTATAACTGCCAAAGTGAGCAATATACATTCACATAGTCTTCAGTAATGTTTTGCTATATTCTGATATGCCAAAGAAGCAGTGCCTGAGTGGTTTTAGTTAGCTGTCTATTTATTGAATCTTTGATGCATCCAGTCTCATTCAGTTGAGTTAAGCTACAATAACATGATAATATGAAACTATATTATAGAGTCACTTGGGTGAGATGGGAATATAAATGAATTAATATCTTAATACTGTACTATACATAGCTGTATATAAACAGATATAGTTACAAAATTGAGAACTTATGGCTCTTTAGATGTTGCAGCAACTAGCTTCCTTCACCATTGTGCTTATTCAGCAACAGCTAGAGGTGCCAAGTTTTCCTCCCACATCTCTGTATGAAAAGAAAAGGTTTAGTTAGAAATTCATAGTAATTGTTCTGTTATTAAATATCTCAGATATTTTCCTTGGATGTTCCCTTCAGTAGCAAATTCTCTCCCAGATAGCAGATTGAAAAGGGGGGGCACGCAAGGCGTTCTCCCAAGTAGACCTTTAAAGGATTTTGGCTTAAAAACGGTGACCATTGAAAGAAAATCCTTGGTTAATTTTAAGGGGCAAATATATCTCCTGGAAAGAAGTGGAAGGGATTTCATAGGTTAGTGCAATATCTTGAATTTAGTTCATATAGTGGTATTGTCTCAGCCATAAAGGGGGAACATGTAGGCTGAGGACTAGAAATCATGCATTTGGCAGCCAATAAATTTAAATAATAAGGTGTAAAATCCTTTCCTCAATATAAATAGCCATATACAATAGTATATTGTTGCCTAGTAATTGTGTTATTATTGTATACACAAACGTGTGTGGCTTCTTCAGACAAAAGTGCCCTCCCTTGCTCTAAGCGCATCTTGAACTCTTTTGGGGAGACTGCCTGAAGTTTCCTGAGACGATCTTCCGGTAATTATACCAGGCTCCTTTCAGTACTTTCCAGAGTTCTTCTTTAGATTTGGGTTGTCTTTTATTTCTTTCCCTTTCAGGTGATTCTGTACTCCCTCTGTAATAATCAGGTCTGGATTCTGTGGAGGCCAGCCCACGGCTGTGTTTTATCAGCTGTTTTCCTCGCTAAATATTATTTCACTAGCAGGGTACTTAGGATTGTTATCATGCTGAAAAATAAAACTATACCCAATCAGGCGCTTTCAGAAGGAATAGCGTGATGAATTAAAACCTGTCTGTACTTTTCAACGTTCATGATCTTATTTGCACAGACAATATCACAAATGCCACTGGCACAAACGTAGCCCCAAACCAGGACAGATCCTCTGTTATCTGTCTGGGTGATCTTCTTACAGCAGCTAACTAGGTGGTCCACTCTTTCTTTAGCTTCTTTGCAGAGGCGGCATTTGCTCTCTGTTGCTGTCTTCTCAATTCCAGCCTTTTATGCCTTTGTTCTTAACATTTGGTCTTATACAGCCAGAATTAACCCTTCTGTCTCTTTTTTCAGTTTTCCTGCTCTTAGCCATTACCAGGTCTTATCTGGCTTTCCTTCTATTTTTTTTAATGTGCTGGCCATGTCTCTTTCTTATTCTTCATTTGATCTTTTTTGTATACAGTTTCATCTGTATTCAGTAAGCCTTCCTGGTATACTAGCTTCTTTACTGTGCTTCAGGTATTCTTCCAATGTACTTTTTTCCACTTCAACTATCTGGTGTACTTGCAGCATACTATACCCACCTATTTTCCTTGGTAGGTAGAACCTGTCAACTTCATAATGTGGATGAAGGGTGTGATTCACTGTCATTATTTTTCTGGTCTTCCTATCCAGGGCCTTAAGTTCTGCTTGAGTCCAGCCCTCTATTCCAGCTGTGAATCTAATGACTGGAATTGCCCAGTTGTTAATTGCCTGTCTTAATGGTATTTCTTTCACTGGGTTTGAATTTTAAGATCTTCACTCTAATGATATGTGTTCTGACTTGCTTCAGTGTGCTTGATGTTGTCAGCTTGAAGGATACCCAGGTATTTGTAATGATTGTCTTCATCCAGACACTTGATGTTATTTCCCTAGGGCATCTTGATTCCTTCGGTTCTGATAATTTTCCCCTTTTGGTGGCACATTTGTCCAGTCCAAATTCCATTGCAATGTCTTGACTGTATATACAGATGGTATTGAACAGTGATTCTATTTTAGATGGTGTTTTTCCATACAATATATAATACTATATTATATATATACAAATATAATTATGCATATTAGCATATTACATAGATACACATACTAATAGTATAATCACTATTCTGTTTTTCAGATAGCCACATATTGTTGCCTAGCGTATCTGTTTAAATAAGTAAAACTTGTTATAAAAAACTTGTTAACTTGTTAGCGTATATCTGTTTAAACAAGTAAAACAGATATAAAACCTTTATATCTGAAAAAAATCCATTGCTTGTGATTACTGCCCAACAATATACTAACCCAGAGCTAGAAAGGAGATACATGTTCCATTTTCAACAGGGAAACCATTAATAAGATGAAAATGGATCATTTAATAACAGAGCGATTATGCTTTTAATTATATAGAATTCTGCAGTTTAGCCATTTGTTCCACATATCGTGGCTGTTCCTCTCTTTCTTGTTTATTTGGTTAAACAGATCAATTGATAATTACTTAGTCTGGCTAAAATGTAGTTAAATTTTTCCTGGCTTACAGAAATGATATAGCATGGTGCACAATTGACACTTAAAGGGGAAAAGACGATTCTGAGCACATGTAATCACTGCATTGTCCAAGGAAAAAATGCACCTTTTTAAGGAGTTGCTGGCAATAGCAATTGGTGTACCTGCATGCCCTCCAAATTGTTTTTCCCTTCAAATCTTTAGTTCTATAACATGTTTCTCAACCTTAGCAACTTTTAGATGTGTGGATTTCATCCTCTAGAATTCCTCAGCCAGCCATTGGAAAATTTTGGGAGTTGAAGTCCAAACATCTTAAATATACCAAGTTTTAAGAAATGGTGCTCTGCAACCTTATTTAATAAAGCTGCATAGCCATCACATAGTGGTGCTAGATAAACATGCTGCAACTGAAGAGGCTGTAATATCTGACTACTTGACAATGACTGAACAAATGAAAAAAATGAAAAGGCACTGAACCGGTGTTTGGAGGGTGTTCAGATCTGGACCAGATCTGGATCAGATCTGACAAGACTGAGTGGCTCTGGCTGTTGGGCTCCCCTAAATTGGGGACGTTTTCACCTTTGACTTTAGATGGGTTGCACTTCCCCATCTGAGACTGATGTAAATTTTTGGCTTAGCAGCTCTAGCCAGTAGGGCTTTTGCATGGGTTCATATGTGCCAGTTGTGCCTCCTTTCTTGACAGGAGACCCTCATGATCATCTTACAACTGGATTGTTGCAATGTGCTGTACATGGGGCTGCTCTTGAACCATCTACAAGTGGTTCAAAATACAGCAATGCGAACAATAATGCGTACTTAGTGATGTGGCCATGTCCTGTCTGCTACACAAGCTGCATTAGTTGCTAGTTGGTTACAAGGTGCAATTCAAGGTGCTGTTTTTTACTCTGATGGCATAGGGCCTGGATATCTGAAGGACCATCTATCTCCCAATTGTTTGTCTGCCTAGTACAATCTGCAGAGTGGATATACTCCAGATCCCCTCATTAAATGTTGTTATCTTATGGGATCAAGGAAGTGTGACTGCTCTGTCGTGGTCTTTGCCCTCTGGATAGATATACAGACAGTACCCACTCTCCTGGAGTTCCCAAAACCACTTTGGACACCTATGTCTTTGAGGGAACTTATGGGCAACTTCCCCTGCTGAATGAAGCACAAAGAATTTTCTAGGACTGTTGAGTCATAAGGAGTGGTTAATGAATATGCTTCTCCAAGAGACTGGAGGTGTGACTACCCATTCCAAAATCCTTAAATCTTCTCCCATGAGTGTGATTTAGTTTTGTTTTGGAGTTTAATGTATGTTCAGGTTGAATTGTTGGTCAGACCTAGATGTGATTTCAATATAGTGGAAATTTGCAGATTGCTACCCTGGTTATTTTGACTTCCTAAAAATTTATGCTGTGACTGGTGCTGGTGACTAGAATGAATGGAGATAGTCCTGCTTCAACCACCCACCATTTTGAAGGACAGTATTAGGTGTTGGTTCAAAGAACTCATGTCTCATTTTCCTATCATTTCCTTCTGGAAAGAACACAGTATTTCAGTATAAGAGGCAAGAGTGAACCCTGGCTCATGGAACTGGATCCATATATGAGATTATATATCAGCTGGAACCAGCAATTCTGAACCAGAATTGCTGGTTCAAGCTGATTTATTGGCAGATAAAGCTGTTAACTTCCATATTTAAAAGTAAACTTTTATCTCGTTAGAACATTTGGTTGTGACAGTACCATCCTTTGAAATCATCACCCCTGATACAGTGAAGGCTATTTGGTCTTTTCTAGTACAGTGTCCCCCCCAGTGAGGCATCACCTTGCTGTGGTTGGGGGGCTTGTGCTCTGAAGGAGAGCTCTGGAAGGAGAGCTTTGCCAGAGGTTCAACCATACTGGACAGGTCTCATCAGAGGAGCCAGATGAAGGAGTTGTCTCCCACCTATAAAAATATGTATATGTATAAAAAGTATAATCTTTAGAAGCAATGGCTAAGCAGAAATGTAAAGTCTGTCTCAATGGAGAGCATTTTCTTATACCTGAAGTAACTGGTGTGTTGGAAAGGAATGCTGAGGCTAAAATTACAAGGACTATTTAAACTATCTCTGAATCCAGGAATGGTCAGTAGGTGGTTAGAATTGAGCTTTTTTCAATTTATCAACCATTAGACATTTGAACACAAGATCGTTGAATAAACTGGAAAAAGATTTTAGGATGCGAGAACAGCTCTGGGAAGCAAGGCCAAAAGAAGATAACATTTATGCACAGCTTTGGTCTTCTCAAATTCAATACTGTATTTGCAGGATCACCCTTAGTACTGTACACAGTCCCTGTACAATCCAACTTAAGGACAACCCCTAGATATGAATGAGCTGCCAATTAAAAATGGTGGATGTCATTCTTCTTCCAGCTGACAAAGCACTGAAGTCATGCTGTACTTTCAGGAAGTGCTGAAACCGTGTTTTTAATATGAAGTCTTTCTGTACTTCTTGAAAGCATTGTGTGGCGGCTTCAGCACTTTGTTTGGCAGTCTGTAACTATGAATTCTGATTTAAATGGTCAAACAAATTGCTTTTTCTTGCAATAAAGATTAGATATAATCAAATGTTAATGTCTAAACCAGCGTCTTATTTGTTGTTATCGGTCCCCAAATTTAGGAGTGCTTTATCTTTAGCTTGATTTAATGTTCTCCCCATCCCTGTCCTAGAAGGGTAACATAGGAAAACCCGCATATGAAACTCAATACTGCTGTGATATGGGCACCAAAGAACCACCACAGCCTACATTCTTCTGTATTGCTAGTTCTACAGGAACATTCACAAGTTGATTATTCCTCTTATTTAAATTTACAGGGCAATCTGTCAGCTTTTATCTGCACTATTTGTTAAATAATGTTTCTCTAAAAATAGCAAAATTTTGCTACGTCACATTAAGCTTTGGTTACAAATGGTTTAGTTCTTGTTGTTAGGGCAGTTTTGTGTTGATTCTGTTTATTGGTCACTGACTGGAATAAAGTTCAGTCTGTCTTATCCAACTTAAATACAAATTCAGGTTAGAGACAAGATTTGGGAAATGGAATTTATTCTTAACCAGGGACTGCTTATACTAATAATCTCGCTAAACTTCAGATGTATTGCTATATCCAAGTATTTTGCCAATGTCCACTTGCATAACAATATAAAAACATCTTTAACTTTTTTAGTTTTGCTTTTACTGAACAAATAATTTTTTGTACTTTAAAAACGAATTGTGCTTCAGAAGAGTATGACTGATCCCCATTACTAAAGAACTTTGTTAGTGAAATCTCTGCTAAGGAGATGATGATAACAATTTCTTTGATCTTCCCATGGTAGTTCTCTTTTCTCCCCTTAAGATTATTACGCAAGTCCCATCCAAGTGCACATCCAGAATTTTAGATGGTATCTTCATCTCTTTTGGATTGGTTGTGTGACTTATCTTGGGACAAGCCCTTGAAATTTGGGCATAATAGCAAAGAGCTGAAAGACAAGCATAGGCATTTTCTAACTGCTTATGAGTGGCCCCGTCAAATGCTTCCAAGGCAAGGATGATGATTCTTTTATTCCTCAACGGGATGGTGATCAGAGTTGGTTTTCTTGGAAAACTTTTGAGGGAACCCTAAGCTCAAAGCAGGGAGGATGGCTTCCCTGGTTTAATCGATATCCATCCCACCAATCAGCAAGAAGTTAATGAAAAGGTATGCTCCTTTCAGGTACTAACCACAATCTACAAGCCCTTTGGCTCTCCAAGGAAACAGAGATACTTCTATTGCTCCAAGTGAGCAATGAAAATGGTCCTTTGAGGACGAGCACCTTCTTAAAAGATAGTTGCAACTCAAGAACTTCAGGAAACATGGGACTTTCTGGGCCTTCTGAGGAAAGTACTGTGAAGAAAGCCTATTTGTTCCTGTCTGCCAAAACAAAATAGATATTCTCAAGCAACAATAAGAGAATGGAAAGCCAAATTTTGTCTTCTCTACTCATGTTAAGTCCTAAAAATTAATACTCCGCTCATGCTAAGTCCTAAAAAATAATACAAGTTAATGTCCACAATTTTTCCCTGGCAAGTTGATTTCCAAGTTTTTCCTCACGTTAAAATTCTTACCTCCAAGCATAATCCAAACTTGTCTTTTTCACTTTTAGTTTAACGATCATACTCAAATTTTGCATTTCATAGTGAGTCTAATAGCCTAGGTAATTTGCAAACACCTACTTTATAGCTAATGCATACGAATGCTTCAAAATGATTTTTCACATGCTGCAAATTACAAACTTGGGAATGGAAATGTATTCAACAGAATCCTAATGTATCCCAGTAGCTTCTGGTGCATCTTAAGCGCTTAATGAAGCCCTAAAGTGACTAAACAGGTATTTCCAAGAGCAATCAAGAGGAGACTAGATGGGCCAAGAGTCCAAACTCTGCTCATGTCCTGCATGAGCAACCTGTGTTTCAAAACACTATCTTAACCTGGAAAATAAAGAGCCATAGAGGTAAAACAATTCTAGACTTAAAATTTATTGAAGATAAACTAGACCAAGTGTTGGCTTACAAAATTTAGTATTTTTCCATTAACCCAACAGAAGTATACTATCACATATGCAATGTAAGGCAAAACTAAATAATGTATGTGAATAGCCAGGAAAGTTATTATTGACCAGATTAGTTAAACCACCAAATGCAGCTATCTGACAGAGGCAAGTAATTGCTAAATTATCAGCTCTAGTGACAGCATAAAATTATCTCAATCTATGTAAAGCCCGTGAGCATTGTAATTTAAAATCAAGGTTCTACACACTTGTCCCAAAATATTTTGGGGTTCAGCAGCTGCCTTTCAGGACATGACTTCCTGGCAACACTTTTTCATCACCATAGTAGCAGCTGTTGGCCTCCATTGTTTAAGAGGTGGTCTTTGTAAACAGGCTGAAAAAAAATGCAGAGAAAGCCACTAGACAAAGCAGCAATACTTTATCTGCTCATTTGGGACTTAAGATGCCAACCATTAAACTCCAATATCCTTCTGAAGTTACTGTTTTTCCCAATTTTACT
Source organism: Acrochordus granulatus (assembly GCA_032468055.1). Lineage (NCBI taxonomy): Eukaryota > Metazoa > Chordata > Lepidosauria > Squamata > Acrochordidae > Acrochordus > Acrochordus granulatus. The sequence goes on from JANHZU010001951.1 coordinate 33,998, forward strand.
TTAATCAGAGGCTCTCATGAGTGGCTTTGTTCAAGTACTATATCTTTTCTTCAAACCCTGTTATCTTTTAATACTGCCAAGCTGTTATTAACCTGTTTTTGCTTTAAATTTACCTAGCAGTTACAGTATTCAGATACTAAAACACAGATGGTACCATCTGGACAGATTCAATAACCTAGATCAATTTAGTTCTCATTTTAAAAAAAGGCAATGCTTCATT
>JANHZU010001952.1:8606-21083 GCA_032468055.1 Acrochordus granulatus
TCATATTTTTATAGGGGGGGAGACACTCTTTGTCTGGCTCCTCTGATGAGACCTGTCCAGTATGGTTGAACCTCTGGGAGACCTCTCATCTTCATTAGAGCACACAAGCCCCCCAACCACAGCAAGGTGGTGCCTCACTGGGGGGATCAGTACAGTACAGACATTCAAAGTTGCAGACAATTCTTGGCCTCACACATTGTTTCTACTTCTTAACCCAACTATTTAAGGATTACTGTTTTTTGTATCAAAACTCCAAACCTCAAGTTTTCGGCAATACTTGACAAGTATTCTTGTAAATGTAAATATCTGTGAATAAAGAATTTTATTACAATCAAACTGCTCTGAATTTCACCAAGCCTTGGGAAGCACTCTTAATTCTCATTCTTTTATTTCTAAGAATGCCAATGTTATCAAGACTGTTTCTAAAGTCCACTTAATTGTAATAAAATGTCAAATTATTAATTGGAATCAAATTATTAAAATTTACCATATTTAAAGGAATTTTAAAAAAGAGATGTTTATAATGTAAAATATGGAAGAGAAATTTTATAAAAAATTAATAAAACTTAAATCACAGAAATTATGTGTAAAAATTAGTCTTATTTATTTCATTTAAATTATTAACAGAGTTCAGTGAAATAAAACACTGTGTTTGTACATGTATTGTGTCATTTTATCTGACACAATACATTTTCATAGTCAAATACATTTGTTTATAAACAAAACAATTGTGAGAAATAACTGACAGGGTTTCTACTGTTAAATTGCCAATAAAATATTAGGGGTGGGCAGAGAATGATGGTATCCAGTTTGGCTACTAAGAGACGCATATTACTATTAGTGGTCTCTATTCAAAATTGACAATTTAAAGACAGAAAAGTGATAAACTGATTTCCCATTTCCCCAAAACTTATTAATATATACATCATAAATATAAAAACTATGATATTTAATGAGATTTTTTTAAGTAAAAATATAAAATTAAAAACTTCATGACAAAGAATAAACTCCTCGAGAAAAATGCTAATAAAATTACTGTCATCATCTTTTGTTTTTTATTTGCAAGTATAAAACTGAAAAGAAACAAAAGCAGGGAGCCCAGCATCTGTCATATCAGAATATAAAAAGATGATTCTGGCACAAAATGAAAAAGCTGTAATTCATTTGCAAATCAATCCTGCCAGTTCTATTTCAAGCTGGCGGTAACTGTCAAGAGTTAACAAGATAATCACTTTCAATCCTACTTTCAATGGTACATTACACTGTTATTCCATTCAATAAGGCTGTTCTTTGGGGCACCAGATGAATGGTTTTCATTTCTAACCTGCACAAAAACTTGCCAAAAAAAAATCCATGGGGCTTAGGGAAAACAATCCCTTTTTGAGCATTTATTTGCCAGCATTTCCTTTTAAACAAAATAAGATATTTGGGCACATTGGTGTCCATTCATTTCTTCTATTCCTTCAGGTCCTCAGTCTGTTGTTTTAAAAGTATTTGGCACAGAACAATGAATTAGGCATTTTAAAAAACGTATTATATTAAACAAATATATCTAGAAACTTTATCTGTGTCATAAGGCAACAAACCATCTAAAGAAATACTTTCTGAATTTTAATTTTAAACAAAGCATAGAGCCTTAACAATCTCTTAAGAAAATTTTAAAAATCTGTTGTCACTAAGAAAAGAAAACATATATTGCTTATTATATATCAACACATTTCAACGATTTGTTGAAATATTTTTAATTTAGGAAACGCATTAAATATAAATATTAGGAAGATCTTCTATATTATACTTATTGAAGAAGTACAGTGGTTGCATTACTTTTATTAATAGGATTTGTACATTTATTTTGTACTTTTATGAATAGGATTTGTACATTTATTACAGTAGTAACATCTGCAGTGTTACTACGATATTCCTAATAAAGAGTTGCTTGAAAATTCAATCAGTAATTCAGATAAATACCTACTGGTTACAAATTCTAAGCTTAAATATTAGATGAAAATTCCTGGATCCAAAGGAGTCCCATATGAGTAAAAGGCACTTCTATTTGCAAAAGCCAGTGCTATTGAATCTTCACATTCCTGGTGCTCCTACTGCTATTTCAAAAGATTCATCAATCATCAGGAGGGGCTTGGAGGGGCACAGGGACTGAAAGGGCAGGAGGAGGATGAACTAGGAAGGGGTATATAAACTGTAGATTGATATTATTTCTATTCTCTTCAGGCACCATCTTATAAGTACATAAAATACTTATAAGCAGAACATAAATCAGATTATATAGGATTTTAATTTTTTTCACAACAATTAATGGGCATTCTATCTTTACAATAAAATTTCTTCAGTTGCTCAGATAAACATATGTTTCTGCTATTTCAATGTTTTTAAAAGAAAAGTTAGTGAGGTGGAATTTCTGGGACAAATAATAAAATAATACCTAGCGGTTAGGAACACATTGAAGGCATAAAGAGATGCAGTGATGATTCAGAAGAACTGCAGAAAAAGTATTCCTAGTAAACAAGCAATAATATAGGCAAAGATGAAAAAGAATGAGAGAAATGCAAAGAGAGATAAATGAGAAAACTGCTGAAGTCACTATAGACTTAGGGAAGAATATCATACAAGCCTGTATGACATGCATTCACAGAAAATTCATAGTGATTTTGTCAATAGATAAAAATATAAAATTGATGGGTTATTTTCTTGCTTTCAGTTAGCTGTATTCTTTTCTTTCCTTTTATGGCCTTTCCTCTCAAAATAATACGTGTTCCATGGCACCTTCTCTCAGTCCTTTAAAGTTGGTATTTAAGCATCGTGATGGTGAAAAAATGGTAGATAGAGTTCTTTCTGTGAGAGGGTGATGAAATAAAAAGAGCTTTCTAAATTGGGCAGCATTAATATATATATTTTTGAATTGAATAAAAATGTTAATTTAACCAGAATTTTCTCTCAATGAGTATCCAGGTAATAAATTGCTCTATCTTCACCAACAGAAGGCAAACTCTAAAACTGAATGAAGGTTATTTTAAGGGACAGCTATTAGCAATAAATACCTCAATAAAAATGTAAAGACTGTTGAACATTATTAAAGTAACATAGCTAATATACACAGTGTGATAATTGTATAGCTATCATCTATATTATAAAATCACTGAAAATTGGAATTGGTACGTAAGAAGCATATCTGCTTATCTGAATTAACTTAACAAAAATATTCCTTATTTATTAAATTTACACGCCACCAGAAATGAGTCTCAGCAGCTCACAATAAAAAAGACATAAGATACAATAGATAAAAACAATTAAAACCCATAAAATTAAATAAAAAATAGCCAAATGGAGGGGGAGGAGCAAAAATACATATATGGGGGAGGAGGACAATACTAAGCCACTAACCACTTCCAAGATATTGTACCCCATTGGAGCCCCAAGCCAGCTGGCAGGGGTCTTAAAGCCCTTCTGGAAGGCTGAAAGGATGGGCGCAGACCTCACCACTGTTGTTGTTCCACAGAGCAAGTTGTTCCACAGAGCAGGAGCTACAGCAGAAAAGGCTCTTCTTCTTGACCCCTCCAACCGAAATTCCTTGACTGGCAGGATCCGAAGGTCTCTTCTGTCAGTTCTGGTGGGGCGGGTTATCCCCAATGGGGGAGAGACAGCTTCTCAGATAACATGGTCCCATGCTATGAAGGGCTTTAAAGGTCAGAACCAATACCTTGAAATGCATCCGGAAGCAAACTGGCAACCAATGCAGCTTGTGGTATAAGGGTGTTATGTGGGCTGTGTTCTGGGCCCCTAAAATCATCTGCGCAGCTCCATTCTGCACTAGCTGTAGCCTCTGGATGCTCTTCAAGGGTAGCCTCATGTAGAGCGTATTGCAATAATCCAGTGAAGAGATGACAAGGGCATGAGTAACTAAGCATAGGGACTCCTGGTCCAGGAAAGGGCACAACTGGTGCACAACATGAAGTTGCTCAAAAGCGGCCTCTTAGTCGCAACTACCACCTGCTCTTTGAGCAAGAGTTGAGAGTCCAGAAGAACCCCCAGATTACTCACAGCGTCTGGCATCTGACTGGGGCAGTGCCACCCCATCCAAAACCCCCAGACACCCAAAAGCCACTCAGACTTGCCGGGGTTCAACCAAAGCCTGTTGTCTCCCATCCAGACCTGTACAGCCACCAGACAATGTGTTATGGCATCACTTGGGCCACCAGGAATGGAGATACAAATCTGAGTATCATCAGTGTATTGATGATATCTCATCCTATGGCAACAGAATCTCTCACCCAGTGGTTTCATGTAGATGCTAAAAAGAAGAGGAAAAAGTACCGAGCCCTGCAGCACACTACAAAGTAGTGGCCAAGGACTGGACCTCTCTCTCCCTATCAACACTGATTGGGACCAGCCTTGGAGAAAGGAGCCAAACAGCAAAGAACTGTACTGCCCAGCCCCAGTCCCCACAGCTGACCCAAAAGGATACCATGGTCGATAGCATCAAAAGCTGCCAAGAGATCATGCACTACCTCCATCCCACTTTCACCAGAGATCATCCACAAGAGCAACCAGTACTGTCTCTGTCCCATAAATGGGCCTGAACCCAGACTCAAATGGGTCCAGATAATCCACTTCTTCCAGGATCCTCTGTAGTTGCTGTGTGAGCACCTTCTCAACCACCTTTCCTAAAAAGGGCAGGTGGGAGACTGGACAATAATTGTCCAGACAAGTGGGGTTTTTGGCAGGGGAAAGACCAAGGGCTCCTTAAAAAGTCCTGGAAATGTCCCTCATGCAGTGAGGAATTTTACACTGTGTGGACCCACCTGTTAATCACCGTCCTGGCAGCTTTCACCAGCCAGGAGGGACACAGATCTAATTGGCAAGTGGTTATACTGACAGCATTGAGGACTCTGTCCACTTCATCAGGGACAACAGAATCAAATTGTTCCCAGATAACAGGGCAAGACTCCTCCCTCGGCATCTCAGGTGGAATTGCCTCATGCATGGTTTCCAACTGGGATTGAATTTGAATGACTTGACTTTATCTGCCAGGTGTTCTGCAAATTCCTTTGCACGGCCCTGAAGAAGATCCCCTGAAGAAGATCCCCTGAATCCCTCCTTCCAAGTAGGGATCGGGTAATTCTAACCAGGGCCGAAGGACAATACTCTGCAGATGCCCATATGCCCCATTTCGAAATCTGTCATTTAAAGCAATTCTAATTTAATCCCATAATGTCAAATATTAGACAGATGCTATTTCCTACAAAGGAATTTCTAGCACTGTCTACTGAACAGTTCTATAAATCTTGTTGAAGTCATTTCATTAATTCAGGTTAAAAAAATGGAAAAAATACAGTATTTTTAAAAGTGTCCTGTGGTTACAAATTGTATTGAGGAGACAAAGAGTGCAAACTGGGTCTCTCTTTCTGACCATTTGAAGAAATACATTTATTTTCTGAGAACAGTCTATAAATGTTAATTTTTGAGAGGCTGATCAATATTTACTATGAAAATCAAGGGAGACACAAGTACTGTAATTATTTTGTGCATTATATGAAGCTCAGAACTGTATATTGATAAAACTACTGGAATGTTTAAATTTTTTTGACAATTATCAATCATATCTTTATCCATAGTTAACACTGGCAGAGAGCAAGATAGTACTACAGTCCCAGCAGGTTTTAAAGAAAATGGATTATCTAGATCTATTCCTGTCTTCATTTCAATCTAGGTTTGCACAGAAGTCTTAGTCATTCTGATGGATTATTAATTTTAAAAAAACAGGAGGAGCGTGTTGACACTCTTGTATCTCTCAGTCTCTTTGGTAGCACTGATCATTTGGTACTATGAGAAAGTCTGAAAGCAGTGCTGCCCATGTCTTTACCTGAACTAATAGGCCAAATAATTCCAGCATTTTCTATGGCACACACAGCTATGCAATGGAATAGGCGGATCAATGTTACAGACTCCACAAGACAGATGTCCACCTGAATCAGAGATGGTCTGGCTTGATAATAACATTTAATGTTTGTTTTGCCAAAATAATTAACTTATTTGTTTCTATTTTAAAGAGTTTATCATGAACTATATAAAGATTTAAGAACTATTACATGTATTTTTTTAAAGAAAATATTGTTTTATCAAACATTTTTCTTATTAAACTAAGTACAAACAGATTCTGAAGGTCAATTAAATCCTTACGTTTGAAAATAAAAACTCTAATTCTTAGTTTAAACACCTAAATTAGCAAACAAGATGCCACATAATATATGCAATAGGCATAGGTTTGCTCTGAAAAGCTGAGCTCTTCAAATGCTTCAGCTGTGATATAAACAACTGAGCCATGGACAATATAAGCTAATTTGAATAATCAATATGACAACCTTATTTTTCTAATGCAAACAGGATTGATACAGTAAGGTGTCTCACTGCCACATCACAGTCATGGCCTCTTTTAACCCATAATTAGATTTAGGTGATTATCCCTGCTCTTCCTTACAAGTGTACAGCTTGGATAACAGATGACAAAAGCTATTTGCCACTTATTTATCCTTTTCAGTGGGTAGGTTATCCAGGGAGATAGGAGAAAAGATCTTCAAACAATTGTTATTCATATCATCTACAGTGTGAGATAGTCACAGCCTCCTTATGTGCAAAGTGAAAATAGCCTAGAGCAGTAGGTACATGAAGGATGCTTAAAACATCAGGGCAACACAGATGGAAATTCAAGGTGATGTCAGCCAAATTATGCCTAATGCAAATTGAGTTTCACAAGGAAGTATCAGTCAGTTGTCTCCTTACTCAGATTATTATTAAAAGATTTTTCATACTATAAAGATTTTCTTTAATTTAAATTCATGGTTTCAACATTTTTTAAAAAATATTTAAAAAAATGAAAACTTGTAGCAGTAGAATTGTAACTAATATAGCATAAATAAGAAATGTTTACACCAGAAATAAAATCACATTCCATATACTGTATTCATCTCAAGTATTAAAATATATAAATAAAAATATAATTGTTATTCATTACAACTATTAAATTAAGATAAAAAGTATAACCACATTAATCATATTTGTTCTGCATTATATAAAATTACATCAACTTAGAAAAATGCCATATTTTGTTTTTTTTAAGTATATGGAAGATAACTATGCATCCTCTGATCGGATGTTTTGCATTAAATGTCAGTCCAGATATTTGAAGATTTATTTATTGCATGTATATCTCACCACATTAACCAGTGTATAAAAACAAAGGTATTAGAATTGTTTATAATTTGTTACATCAACTTTAATACTCAAAATTATATGAAAGGTCATTGCACATAAACATTAGTATATTAAATGTTGCATTTGCAAAACTTGGGATGCAATTCAGCAAGAATATTTTTAGACGATTCCATAGATAAAGCTTAAGATCAGCTGCCAGAGATATATTACAGAGATCTCTATATAACAACCATGAGGCAATGCAGTCACTGCAACAAATGTTAGCTTGTTTCACAATGTTTGCTAAAATGGTAGCAGAAATAATGCATTGACTGGATTTACATATTTGCTAAACCATGATATGGTTTAATTGGTTTAGGTTTTGTATATTGCATGAATCTCATCACCTGGTTTGTAAACCATGCTGTATGGATTAGTCTTTTGGAAAATGCTGCCTTAACATGAATAAACTGCATGGTGACATAAGCACTGCATGTAGCTTTTCTGTTACTGAGAAATGATCTGTTAAATATGTAGTTTGGCAATGTGATACCTACATGTAGCAGTGAAATTGCAAAGAGCTTCCAGTGTCCCCTTAAGGCTCAATCTCTCCTTCCTTCAACTACTATAGAGATGTGGCTTATCCCCTAATCCCTTATCCTTTTCCCAGGGTTTGATCAAAAGGAGCAGCTTCAACGTGAGGTGACGGCAATGACTGTCATGTGCTGAAGATGAAATCCTATATAAGAAACAATATAGCTATCTGTAGTTTTCTAGTGTAGTGTTTGTGAGAAAATAGCACACACTTTGGTTTTCTGCCTGAGCCAAGTATTGGTTTCAGTCTCATTTTTGCCATTTAGAAATCCACCTGAATTTTAAGTCTTCCAATATTCTTTAATTCATAAATCTATTCATATTTTTATTTATCCACACTATATTTGGCTTCCTAAAACTATCAGTGAACATGAATCTGTTTTTTTAAAGAGGTCTCTGTGTATGTGAATTTATATAAAATAATAAAAATTATTTTACATAGTCCACCAAGATACTGAGGTGAAGCAAGTTTTTGAAGTAGCTGAAACTTAAATTCCTAACATGAATTATTCCATTGTTTCAGTTATTCAGTTAGCAGCTTTCAGTTATTCAGTTAGCAGCTTGCTTTCTAGCGGGAGATATTATGAGTGTTAATTTCCATGCTATGTGAGCAGGTGCAGGGGAGACTGTATTAGCCATTTGGAGACATGCTTTCTGGGGTGGGGGTAGGGTTCATAAATAGAACCAATTAGTGTTGTAATGCTTCTAAATAAAGTTTAAGTTATTTTATTAGTGTCTATGTCGCTTTGGCACCTGACTCTGGTTTAGCATATCATCCTTACCTTAGATCATGGCTTATTGTTAGTTTTTTTTTAAATGAATCATTACCTAGATTCTTGGTTCATAATACTGCAATAGTGCAGTATGACTGAACACACTTTATATGGGGCTACTCTTGAAGAGTATTCAGAAACTACAGCTGGCACAGAGTGCAGCTGCACAGACAATTCTTGAGGGCCCTAGAGTGATGCATGCTACACCGCTGTTATATGAGCTGTGCTGGTTGCCAGTTTGCTTCCAGGTGCAATTCAAAGTGTTGGTTATTACTTGTAAAGTTCTTTATGGCATGGATCCAGGCTACCTGAGGAATTGTCTCAACCCAATGGGACTGGCCTGCCCCACTTGCACCAACAGTAAGGGCACACTGCAGATCCTGTTGGTCAAGGAATTTTGGCTGGCAGGATCTGTCATGGCACCCACCCTGTGGAATATCATAGCCTCTGAGGTGAGATCTGCCTCCACTTTTTTGGCCTTTCACAAAAGGCTTAAAACCTGGCTCTGCAAATTGACCTGAGGTCTGGGCAGTGGCATGTCATCCTGGAGATAGTTACTTGATTAGAAGATAACCCCCACCATCTTGCCTATCTTTTTTTGCTTTAATTAATTTTAACATATTTATTACTGTATCATATTAATCTTTTTACTATTATTTTATTGTAAGCCACTTACAATAGCTGTAGGTATGAGATGGGCATCAAATAAATTTAATAATTATCAAATAAATTTAATAAGTAAATAAATATAAAATCATTTCAAGAATGCAGTACAGAGAGCCAGTATGACCCAGTGGTTAAAGGCACCGACTAGAAATAAGGACACTGATCTCCAGTCTTGTAATAGGCATCAAAGCCTATTGTGCCAGTCACTCTCTGTCAGCCCATGACATCAGATTCAGACAACCAGTTGGTTGGTCAATTCCTGTCACAATCAATGGATCAACACTTGGTTGATCTGAAAAAAGTGGACCCTGCACTTCGGGATAACACTAATATTCTTAAATGGATTGCAGGTGATCAAAATAGCATTTAGGAATATATCTACATGCTAATTTCATTTAAATTTAATTAATTAATTAATTTAAATTAAATTAATTTCATTTCATTAAAGCTGTAATTCTACAAACACATTAAAATTGTAGAAGGCCCAAAAGTTACACTGAACCACATTCAGATTCATTGAGTTGTTCTCATTGCTTTCATAATGCAGTATTTTGATTCAACTATACACATTAGTAAATTTAAATAAGTTTAGCTTTTCAATTTGCACAGTATAATAAACTTCATACTATTTACAAATGACTATATAAACTGTTTCTATTCTTCATAAAGCAACTACAGAATCTGAGCCTCACTACCTAAACTTCAAACATACTGGCAATTTCAGGGATAGAAAACTTTATTCATAAAAAAAAGGTGAGATATTTCAGTGGTGGATCTTGCAAAAGTTTCACTCAGTAAAATTGTAACAGTTATGAATGACCAAGTTGTCTGTCTCATTCAATTTTATTTAAAATTGTGCGAATGACTCCTTGTTCTCTAACTTCAGTACTATCTTTGGATCATCACTATCCTACAGAAGTTTCTCATTCTACCACCAATCCTTTCTCTTTCTTCAACACATTCCTCCCCATAAGCCTCAGCCTCTCTCTTCTTAGAATCTCCTACAGCATTCAGCTTTGTTTCTGAGCACATGTGCTTATCTCAAACAGCAACTGAGATGTGTTTCAGAGCACTGAAGGGTGATTGATAACAATCCTCTTGCTTCAGGGACAAAAGCAGTCCAGATTCCCTCTTCAGTGATTAAAAAGTTTGTTTCAGAAGTAACTAATTATCTGATGAGATCAGATTCTGATGACAATAAGTTCATTGTTACTGAGCACCGAGAAGCTTATCTTCTAGGATCCAAAAGACAATACTTCTTGAAACAGAAGAATCCTCCTTCTGGCAGAAGGCGGCGCTGTCCATAACTCCTCAAAACACAGTACAGAGGAAACTATAAAGTAATAATTTCCTTTCTCTTTATATATGGTGAGCAATAATTCAGTATACTGAATTTAGCTAAGGGAATAATAAACTTTTATAACACTGAAAGATCACGAGGAAGCTGCTGACTATGTGAGGCCTTCCTGAAGCCTTGTATGGCCTTCCCAAGGGTTTGTGTGACCAGCAGCTGCCTCGTGAAGGGCCAGCCCTGGCATGTGTCATCAGCAGTGGAAGGAAGACAGCGAAGGTTACCAGGGGAGCAGAGGGCAGTAAGAGCAGCCAAGTGCAGGGCAGCCAAAAGGGCAGAAATGACAGGAGATAGGTGAATGGGGGATCTGAAGTGGTGGTGAATGAGTTAGGGCAGGAGAAGCAAGAGCTTCTGGCCTATAACCACAGTGAGGTCCTGGCCTAACAACCACAACAAAGATAACCAAAACTGTCATCACTAAGCAACAGTTTAGTGACAACTACACTAAACATGTGATGTTTCATCTAATGACCATATAGCTGAACAACAGAAATTCTGGTTCCAATCAGAGTCATTAAGTGAAGACTACCTGTACTTCTCTCAGAACTGATGACAGGCATCATTCCCAATGCAAAGCAAAAACTTAACAGCAATAATGAACATACCTCAGGAAGAAAATGCAGAATACCAGATCTAATGTTTTAATACTGGTTTCTATAAGTATTTTTAGACTTACCATAATAAAATACTCTTGGCATTTATAAATACAAATCAGTCTCTATGCAGAAGACCTAAAACACAACATACAGTGCTAACTCATGATGTACTATGGTTTTCTTTAGTTTTCTATTACAAAAACATTGTACTGAAAAGAAACCATGTTTACCTTTTTAGATATGAAATCTTTTTAGCCCACCTCGCTAGTCTGCCGGGTTTTTTATTTTGTTTTAATGGGTTTATTTTATTTTTATTTTAAGGGTTTTTAATGTTGTTAGTTGCCGAGAGTCTTCAGATTTTGGTGGCATACAAATTTAATAAATAAATGTTACCAATTTTTGCCCTATTTTGAATTTGAATATTTCACTGAAATGAAGCTTTATGCCTTTCATTCATTGATATGAGGGATAAACTACTTTTACATAATCTACCTTAGATTCTAAAGCTTCCTGACCTGTCTACAGAGAAGTAACAAGTTTGTAACAACAATACAGAGAGCCAATTTAGTATAGTGGTTAAGGCATCAGGATAGAAACTGGAAGATTGTGGGAGCTGGTCCCACCTTGGATAAAAGCCAGCTGGGTGACGTTGGGCTAGTTACTTTCTCTCAACCCTAGGAAAACCTACCACTTCTGAAAAACTTTGCCAAGAAAATTGCAGGGACTTGTCCACTCAGTTTCCAAGAATCAAACATGATAGAACAGAATAAAATAAAAACAGACAATATTGTATAACATCTATTTGTGGCTACGTTGTCTGCTTCTATGACTATTAATTCACAGGTGGCCTGCACAACTAATAGACCATCAAGATGAACGCAGCATACTAGATACATACTCCAGACAGATTAATGCATGCAAAATACTCTTTTCCCCAACATTATGCACACTTAGTACACAAATTCTGTAATTATTTTATCTTTTTTAAACATTTCATATATAATTAAAATAGTTGCCAAAAACTCAATATATTACTAATAAATAGTAAAACATTTTTTTGTAAAATCATGTATAAACACCAATATTTTACTTGACTGCTGAAATATTTCAATTTAATTATACTTTAAAAATTTGAATGTTTGTATGCATATTTTTCATTAATTCATTTAAACATTATACAGTGGTGCCTTACAAGACAAGTAACTCACAAGGCAAGAAACCCGCAGGATGAGCAAAAAATTTAATCAGAAAATATTCCGCTAGACGAGCCGCGACTCACACGACGAGAAAC
>JANHZU010001952.1:68527-97069 GCA_032468055.1 Acrochordus granulatus
CAAGACAGGGAGGCCTGGCGTAATGTAGTCCATGGGGTCGCGAAAAGTCGGACACGACTGCGCGACTGAACAACAAAAGGGGGTCTTAATACTGAGTTCATGTAATCTGCCTGCCACAGGCTTGATGGAGCGTGGGAGGAGACATTCAAATCAGGCTTTACCTGGCGTGGGTTGCTCCCCCCGCTGCCGGTAGAAAAACACATTAAATGGTTTTGAAAATCTTGCTTCTATTGTCCTACTGACAAGCCACTTTCTGATCATTACTGTTATTGTTATGAAGGCTGGATTGCTTAGTTGGGGCTTGTGGAATAAGCCACAACTGGCTGAAGTTGCACAAGATGCTGAGCCAAAGCAAAACAACTGATTAGGGCAAACCACTAGTGCAAACACAGCCACGAGGTTGCCTGCAGGAGAGGTGAAGATGGAGTAAGATGGGGAGGAAAACCAGGTTTCATGCTGGGCTGAACTTCCAACTGCAAGCAAGGCTAAAATCATGAGAGCTGAGTTGTGACTCAGTGTGGGAAAAGGAGGGTTAATTTGAGTAGGGTTAGTTTGTTGTGTGACCACAGGCAACTTGGTTAAATAAATGGTGGTTAAGTAAACCACAGTTTGGTTCATGCAAAGACACCTATTTGAGTAGGGCTCAAATAAGATCTTTCCTTTGGCTTCAGTTCTATCATTTCTAGTTGGAATAATAACAATCTAAACTTTCCATCTGGAAATATATATATAGTCATACCCAAATGTATCTAGACTAGATAGTACAAGCTATTTTAATAAAAAAACACAACAAGTATTATCTTGCTTAAAAAGAAAAAAATAAATGGATGTATACAGTACTTGATAAGGTCTAAAAGAGGAGAGTGGATGTTACTAAAGTATACATATTTACAGTTTCCTTTGTTCCTTGTAAGCAATTTTTAAAAACGCCAAGAAAGGTGAGCAAAAGGGAAGAGACACGCACTGTTTCATTTAGAGTACAAGGAGGTTTTTCAAAGAAGCTGTTTTGGAGATTTTTTTCTTTGCCTGTACCTTCCAATATTCCCCAGAGGTCCCCTGAGCCAAAGTTTTATAAGCTCACTCCTTCCCTCCTGAGATGCTGGCAAGGAGAAGGCCAGATTCATTTGTCCAGGATAGAGTGAATACTGTAGATCTCTTTCTGCTGTGATTCCCCAGGAACATGGATCCTCCTTTGTGCAAACCCAGGGAGCTGTTTTAGGCCTTGAACATCTGTAGCTGCTTTCAGAGTAACTGATCCTTTCCCCTCCATCTTGGCAGCATGGGCTGCCATCTGCACCAAATCGGGCTCCAGTTTTGAAAGGCTTTCTCTGCATCTTGTAATTGGAGCAAGCCAGAATCTGAACAGTTGTGTTGCAGTAAGGACAGAAGAAAATCAAACAAGTGAGGGGTAGAGACACAGTGTCTTGTTTTTTCTTTTAAGCTATCACCTAGAGAAGCTTGGAAGAAAAAAAACCCCTCTCCTCCCTTGCTCTTGTTATTCCTTTATGGTTTCCCATTTGTTTCCATTTTTCTTTAGGAAGGCCAATTAAAACACACACACTCCCAAATATGGGTGTTTGTATTTTGACCGGTATTTCTGAAAGGAGAAAAAAAGTGTGGGGGGAATTAAGGGCTGCTTCATTTCAGAATAGGGAGGTTTGGTTGCCTCAACAAAAGAATAACTGACGCTTGGTATAATCTGCAGAGAAGAACTTTCAGAGATTTGCATTGATTAGAGACTGCATCCTTTTAAATGGTCCTAGAAAATGCCTGGGAGTTGGCTTTAAACATCTTTTCTTGCCTGGTTCTCCTTGGCAGATGGCAGGAAGAAGAGATTGCAGGTGGGGGAAAACTAGAAACTGAAATTCCAATCTCCAGTCCCCTTCCTGCTCAGGTTTACCTTATGAAGCAATGACCTTTGATAAGGAGGGTCTTACTTCTGAGTAATGAGATTGAGGAATATCCTTTCTTGTTTCTTTGCTGCTTTGTATAGCTGCATGGAATGGCTGCAGCAACTACATGACATTTTCTGGTAACAAGTCCCACAAAGTCGGATGGGATATCCAGAAAGAGAGCAGGCTGGGCTCCTTTGCTGTTTTTGCTCAAAAATACAACCTGGCGTCACCCAGGAAAAGCTAGCAGGAATGATAGCTTTAGCCTTGAACTTTGACAGGATCTCTTGTTTGTAGCTCATCCTGAATACAAAGTAGTGTCATTCACAGCCTGAGTGAGCCCAAGTCCCAGGGTTGGTTTATATGCCTATTTGTTTGAAGCTAACAGGCAATACCTTGAACTAAGGTTAGAGAATTGGTTCCTCTCAGTGTGTCCTAAGGTAGATTCTAGATGTGTAGATACCAGCTTGCTTTTTTTTTCAAACTTACTTCTTACTCTTTCAAAGAAAATCTCCAGCGAGATTTGTCTACAGAGATTCTCAGACATCCCTGTCATCATTATCACAAAAAAACTTTCCCAAAAGGCAACTGGACTTTTTGTTTTTTTCTGAAATGTCTTCAAAACAGAAAACTAAAACAAAAAAGTCCAGCTGCCTTTTGAGAAAGCTTTTTTTTGCAATAATTCCAATGAAATTCTTTAACTCTTTGAAGGACAGCAGATTTCCTGGTCACTCACATATTTTTACACTCTTTGATTATTAAACTGATATCCTACCAGTTTAAAGGAGAACCAGTTTAAAGTAGGACTAGTTTAAAGGAGGCAATTTACTCTGCCTGACCTTTTGTTCCTTTAGTCAAATGCTAGTCCTTCTGCATTCAATGGGTCTTAATAATACCTTCCTTTGAACTCCCTGGAATATATGTGGGATGGCAGTGGGGAATAAATATGGAATCAGGCAGTCCAGATTTGTTATGGGCTGAAGTATAAACATTTTTCTCCTTCTTCATGCTTTTAAAACTTTTTCTTGATTTAATATAGCCAAAAATGTCATCTTATCTGATATGGAGCTGTTTCCCCATTTTCTATTTTGTTCCCTTAATATAAGAACAAATAAGATTGTCATAATAATGAGATCATTATTCTACTTCTGTATTGCATGCTAGTCCCCAGAGAAAAAGAGCATTTCTCAGTTTATTATAGCACTTTTGGACCCCCCCACCTCAAAGTCTGTAATTAAATGCTTTGTGTTTTGTTTTTCTTGCAGAGAAAGCTAATCAATATGACTAGCTTTTAATGAGCTTTTTTAAATATATATTTTTATATTTTGTGCAAATATCCAGACCCTTTGATCCAATTTTAGACCTGCAGAGTTAGGTCAAACAGAGAATTTCAGCAGGATGCCTTTGCAAAGATAAAACAGTGCATTGGCAGGAGAATCAGAAGAGATGGTAATTCTTTCTGAGCTGTGTGATGGGAAGAAGCAGAGAAACATAGATTCAGGCTTGTTGGGGTTTGATAACCCAAAGACCTGGCAATCAGGCCCCAGTACAAATGTCCATATTGATGTAAAATTGGTTTGCCAGTGCGTTTTTGCAGGATTTTTTTTAACTTCCTAGCTTAGATTAGACCATTGGGATCTCCCAACAGTCTCCCCTTCAAACAATAGGCACCTAACATCTCATCTCCTGGGACTGATTAACTGGACATGGATCTGATAACATATTGCTGTCATTACATATACATCTATATTTCTTGTATCCGAGATCAAAATGTTTACTCCAAATATCACAACTGAATCATGCACATGACTATCCAAAGTTCCCCTTCTTCTAAGATATTTCCATTTAGGCTCTAAAATTATGTAGTCACACATTCTGAGTCTAGGAATTTGTTTTCACTAAAATAAATCCATCAGCTCAGGTCCTTTTTTTCTTGTTTTAATTCCAAACACTTTTTCTTACCACCACTAAATTTGGTGGGGAAAAATATGCCATGGCTTCTATTGTTCAGCTGTTCCTATTGATGATCAGTGCATTTATCTACTGCAAACCTTAACAGTGTTATGGCAACTGAAATTCTTATATTTATTATGACACAAGCTGATAAAGCAATGTGTGATTTCTGAAACTTTATGTCATAATAAAACTGTTAGCCTTGAAAGCATCACAAAACTGTTGCTTTTGCTAAAATTTGAGGAATTTCCAACTCATCCTTTTGGGGAGAAGCCCATGCATTCCATTTCTTTTCTGCCCTCCCTGGTTTTGGAATCCAAAGAAAATTCCCTTCTGCTCCATCCAAGTGGGATTCTCCCATGATAACTCCATTTTTATTATCTGATCATAGTACATGCATCTGAATCTCAGATTGGAACTTAAGAAGCTTTCTGGAAGACTCCTTTTTCAAAAATACAACTTGGTGTCACCCAGCTAAATTCACTTATTTTCCTTCCTCTTATATCCAAATTATTAAGCACCTGCTTAATAGACAAACAACATTTACTCCAAAATAAGTCCAATGGACTACACTGGGACTTCCAGAAAATGGAATGCACAAAATTAGCTTCTATCTCTCCCAGCTAAAAATTATGGAACTTACAGCAGACATCTAGGCATGTCTACTCAGAGACAGGTCTTACTGAGCACAATAGGATCAATCCCTGGTGAATCTGTATTGGGTTACAGCATTAAAGTGCTTAACAGTTCTGAGCTGAAGCACATTTCATTCAGAAGGGAAGTAAGACCCATTGATTTTACAGAGGAAAATTGCAATCTCTCAGCAGAACAGGGTTTGCTTCCAAACCATTGGAAATATTTTCTGCCACCATCTATGTTTAAGATTCAAGCCTAAATTCCAGTGAAACATGAAAAGAGGGTAACTAATTTTTATTTCAATTGGCTTCATATTGTGATTTATAAAGAGTCACATAAACATTGTATGATTACAAACCAATCTATTGATCTAAACATGTGAAATGTTGCAAAATGTTAACAGAACATTTTTGCTGTACTATTTCTTAAATAAGTTCCTAAAAGTCTTAAAATGTGTGATACAAATATTTGATTACTGGCAGTGTCTGGAAATGGGATAAGCTTCTCAAAAATGCACATCTAAATGGCTTTCAACTCTAGAGCAGCTAGACCGTTTAACTGTAGAACAGAAACAGCCCAAACTAAAGACTTTTTTCATAGAACAAGTATGGATGAGAACCGTATATTTCCAATTCCGAAGGTGCATCTTGGACAATAGCAACAATTGACCTTTAATTGACCTCTAGTTAATTCTGAAGAAGAGAGCCCCTGTTCCACCCTTGAAACTTGGAGATAGCTCAAGGCAGGCAGGTAGGCTCAGAATTATTTCCAATAGTTATAAGGCAAAATGTTACAGCTGACTGATGATCCTTGTGGTACAGTCCTACTCAGGTTTATTCAAAAAGAAGTGCACCTCTGTTTCATGGGATTTACAGTTATATCAGGGAAGCCTGAGGAGAGTCCAAAGTTGGACAAATAATTGCAATGTTGCACCCCTAAAAAAGGTCTGGAAATTCTCTAGATGACTAGGTTTGGATGTTTGGATAGTAGCAAACAGGAAGGGAAGAATAATCTCTGCTTACAAAATGCAGCCTTCATATAATAAACACGGCATCAGAGAGATCACTTTTATGTAATATATATATAGAGAGAGAGAGGGAGGGAGGGAGGGAGTTGTGGCTTTATATTGACTTGTTTGCTTTTCTCCCTGTCTGTCTGCCCAGGTCTGGTTTCAGAACAGAAGAGCTAAATGCAGAAAGCAAGAAAACCAGCTCCATAAAGGTACATATGTGAAATGGAGCCAAAAGGAATTTTGCTCCAAACATGCCTTTAATTTCTGAGCTCTTGATCTCCTTACCTGATCTGGATGCTATAACTTCTAATGAGCTTTACTAACATTGCTATTTTGTGCATGTTCATGGGATACACTGGCACTTCCTTCAGTGCAGAAGTACATAGGATGGTGCCATTTGAGATAGCTTTGAGAGGAGCAGGAAATGATTTACCCATGTGAGGATTGGGCAATCAGAAAAAGCCCCTTTTGTCTTGGACTTAAACCCAAATGACTAAAATGCAGACATTAGTCATTTTAACTTGACATCTTCAAGTTATAATTCTTTTTCCGTATTATGGCTGGATCCTCTGAGGATAAAGGTAGACCTTGATTCCATCCTTGTTTGTTTCAGGGGTCCTCATTGGAGCAGCAAGCCAGTTTGAAGCATGCCGAGTTGCTCCCTATGTGAATGTTGGTGCTTTGCGGATGCCTTTCCAGCAGGCAAGTATAAGGGATAGCCATGGGCATCCTTTGAGATAAAGGGGCCAACAGTAACTCCCATCCTTTCCTGCTTGAATAGTTCTCCCCATCGTCTTCCTCCTTGGAGACAGACACCCTGGACACTATTGTGCTGAAAACAAATGCCAGCAATTTCCTTCTTCAGGGAGAAGGGAGATGTGTCTAGAGTGAGAACAAGTCTTCCTTGCATCACTAGCAGATCATCCCAACTCAGGACTGTACTGAAACATTCACCATTTAATTGCCCTGCAAGTATGCTCAGGGTTCCTTCTGAAAGCTCTTGAAATGAAGAAAGGAGAACTTTCCCCCCAACTTTGTTTTTGCTAGAATCCAGATCTCATGGCACAATCTCAAAGAACCAGGGGCAGGACTGGAATAGAGCAGTCATAGGTTTAGGAAAATGCCAAAGTTTTGAAGCCAAAGTTTGGCAAATTCATTCAGAACATATGGTGAGATCCAGGGTCCACAGTAGGTTGCATTATGTGTTTGGTAACATTTTATTTGCAGATTATTATTGAAAGAAACCATCTCTTTGAGATCCAGGCAAATATAACCCATGTGTTTTATGCAATAAAGCTTTTGTAAGGGCATTTAGGAAGGCAAGCTTTAATGCAGCCATGGACTGCCCACTAAATTTCACTATAGATGATGGTTATTCACCACTGGATGAAAGGATAGACATCAAGATTATATGCACATATCTTAATTTTGATAAAATAATTTTTACAGGCTTAAATAAAAAGATCACAATTAACACAGATTTACATATAGAATTCTATCTTAAATAGTTCAATTTATATTATTTCTATCTATTGAAAAATAGTGTTTAGTATGCTTTTTTAAAAGCCTATATAATCTCTTTTTCTTACAGAGTCCCTTCTAAACAATCCATGTTGTGGTAAATGAAGGCAAGCCTAACAATCTGTTTCTAAACATGTTTGGCTATTGCCCAGCCTGCTTGATCCTCTTAAGACATTGATTTCAAGGGCTTCTGTCTCTGAATCATGGCAATTACTTGGAAATAATTTTAAGTTATTTCAAGGGAACTTCTAATCAATATATTGGAAATAATGCTTTGGAGACATAAACCTAGGAGTTTTTTTATCTTGGACTTGTGCTCAGTCCAAGATAAAGTTGTGCTTGTCAGGTCTGCCATTACTAATAGTATTGTAAAAAGATTTTAGGTAGTATACACCTATTAAATAGTTGTGGATAAATCACCCTTTCAAATCTTAGTGCAGCCTTTCTTAAAGTGGCACCCTCCAAATGCGATTGGACCAAATTTCCCAGAACTCCCAATCAGCACAGGCAGCAGGATCTTGGTGGGAATTCTACTAGATGTGGATTAAACAGACTGGTCAGCCCAAAGTTAGGAAATATAACCTTGGCTCAATATACATAATATTCAATGCATTTTAAATGTTTTATTGAATATACATAGAGTTTGGCTTGCAGGCATTCTGTATCAGATAAAACTTTCTTAGATGTGACAAAACAGAAAACTTTTGTCTAAAGAAGATGGCTGGTCACCATGACACCCATTAACAACACAGCAAACTTGTTTAAAGATACAGTTATTGTTAGAATCCATGCGTGATATTATTACAAAATTCAGGCAAGCAATGATTGAGAGCTATAGATATTTACAACCCATAGAGAACTAGGCAAAAAGACAAGAAATAAAAGTATGGTCTTGGGTTTTGCTTGGTGCTCTTTAGGTGCAATACTCAATTCAATAATATTTGGCAGCCTAAATCACGCCATGGTATATGTGTGTAGGAATTAGCAGGACAGGTGTAAAATTTTCCCATCAAATTAAACACAAGTATTTTGAAAAACAACTTTATAATGTATGTCTAAAGTGAAGTAAGTTATAATGATAGCAATCATTAGAAACAGAAACTGAAGATTTAGTACTCCTTATGCTTAGCTATGTAGTTTGCATACCATTTGACAGCAGCCCCAAGAATAAAACAGTAACAATAACCCACCATCAGCTCTAAAGCAACAATTTTGTGACTAGTATGTGCAATGATCATATATAAACAGATAGGCCAGTCAATCAATGCAAGATGCAGCAAACCCATCAGCAAAGAAATCAATCAATGAAGCAATGCACTTCTGAATTCAACAAGTCAGTGTTCCTGTCCATTCTGTATCTTGGATAACAAGGAAGGATGACTCCTGAAAAAACATTTAAAACTTTTCTTAACCCCCCCCCCAAAATCCCTACCACTATCTTATAATTATATAAAGGAAGACTCAAGCATGGTTCTGTACTGCTCAGGCTTGAAACAAAAGAGCTGGTTCACACATACTAGACTAGGGTAAAATGAAATTTGTGGTTAATGTTGTTGTAACATACTGTTACAACCAAACTGTCACATTAATTTGATATTACATGGGCCAGTAATTGTGTTTCATTAATGAGGGTTTAGATTTAACATGATATCTGACAAGAAGAAATGAATAGATTATTTCCTGGCAATAGTTCTTTTTCGCATTTTTATTTGGAAAGCTGACCCTTTTTCCCCCCTTCCTGGCTTGTCCTTAACTAGATCATCGTCACTGTGGTGATCATTTGCTAAAGACTGCACTTGCTGTTCATATTATTTACTCCAGCTAAAAAGAAAGCTGTTTCGTTGGGATATGTCTTTGAATATTTAGGGCCTAGGCAAAAAAATTCTGCAGAAGCTCAAAGCAGCCTTGGCCTGCTTAAGGATGTTATGTACCTGTTTTGAGGCTCAGCCAAGTACTGTGAGAGCACTTCTGCAACCTTGCTGTTTACTTCAGGTGCTCTTACTGTGCTTTTCTGAATGTGATGACTTGGAGGTTTTGTGTTGTGAGTAGTTTGAACATTTGTTTTACTGTATCTAGCCAAGCTCAAGAGTATAGATGCAAAGCTGTAAAAGCATCTGCTTAGGAGTGAGCCCCATTAAATACTGCCTCTAATATACTTCCAGCTTTGAGGCGAAACCAATATAACCTATGAATTTTATACATACATGACTTAGAAATAAGGCTTGTATTCAACAGTCTTATTCCCAATGAAATGCATACTGGTTTGCTTCCTGACAGCTAATCCCAGGCAAGCTTGTAAACTGAACTTCAACCCCACCACCAAACACAGTTTTTTAGGAATTAATCATTGCCAGCAAGTGCTCAGGACAGCACTCTGCATAACTTGTCCAGTGCTTCAGCTACAGAAAAGGTGGAATTTAGGAAAGGCGTTGATTTTCTTCATTTCAACCAAAGCCTTTCCTCACGTACTCTTACCCTTTCAAAAACTGGGGGCGGGGTGCGTGTGGCAACGGAGAGGAACACTCTGCTTCTCTGTAGATGAAGCACAGGTCACATAATGCCATAATAATCATTTGTTTGGCCTTGGCCCAGTGCTTTGTAAACGGTGCTGAATGAGGCGACAGCCTGATTGTACAACACACTGACCCTCGGCGTAATAAGCATGCCAACGCTCGCGCTGCCCGTCGGCCGTTCGTTTGATGGGGCGGAAGGTCACCGTTGACCCAGGGACGGGCCTCACGAAGCCAGCGAACGCCGCCCTTCTCCCTCGGGCCTCCAGAGGAGCGGGCGGGAGGGCGCGCGCGGGGGCGGGGCGACGGCTGGGCGGTCCGTTAACGCTCTTGTCTCTCTCCATTCTCGTTGCACCTTTTAGGATAGTCATTGCAACGTGACGCCCTTATCCTTTCAGGTGCAGGCTCAGCTGCAGCTGGACAGCGCCGTGGCGCACGCGCACCACCACCTCCACCCGCACCTGGCGGCGCACGCGCCCTACATGATGTTCCCGGCCCCGCCCTTCGGCCTGCCCTTGGCCACCCTGGCGGCGGAGTCGGCCTCGGCCGCTTCGGTGGTGGCCGCGGCCGCGGCGGCCAAGACCACCAGCAAGAACTCGAGCATCGCGGACCTGCGGCTCAAAGCCAAGAAGCACGCGGCCGCGCTGGGCCTGTGACTCCCCGGCCCCGACGGGCGCGTGGCCACCTCTCCGCGGGCAGCGCGGGGTCCCGGGGCAGGCTCTCCGGGGAGAGGCCCCGCCGCCGCCAGCAGAGAGCGACCTCGGCGCCGCCGGAGCGAGGCTTCGGAGGGCCGGGCCGCGGGCGCCTCTTAGGCGGGGGGCCGCCGGGGCAGCCTCCGCCCACCCAGACCCGTCCCGGGGCCGCGGGCCCTCCCAGCCGTGGGACGGGGAGCCCGGACGCGGCCGCTGGCTTCCTTGACGGACGGAGCCGGGGCGAGCCCTCGGCTGCTGCTGCTGACGCCGGCGGCCCCTCGCCGAGCGGAGGAGAGCGACTCTTACTTCGGAGTCAGAAGGACGGTGCGGCGCAGCTGGGACGCTCCCAGGCCCTGAAACGGGCCCCTTTCCTGCGAAGTTCACTTTAACGCGAGGCAGCGGATGAGAGAGGCGGGCCTCCTTTCTCGTTGCAGCCGAGACCCGAGCTCGACCCGCCTCGCCCTCGAAGCGGAGGCGGAAGCGCGCGGGAGGCGAGGAGGACTTGGGAGGAAGGCGCGCGCTCCTCCGTCCTCCCGGCTGCGGCGCAAACCGGTCGAGCGCGTTGCCGGGACTGTCCGGGCCTGCGTGGGGCCCGGCTACTTGGACGCCCCTTCGAACCGTTTGCAGCACACCTGAAGTCCTGGGAGAACAAAGTTCGTCAGCGGAAGAAAGCTCACCGCCCCTGCCTAAGGGGCCGAGAGAGGTCGGGAGGGGGGCCTCGCGACGCAGTTCAGCGCGGAGGAGGGGGCGCTCGGTTGTCGCGCCAGATCCCATCGAAATCAATGGACCTGCGTGTCAGGAAACCCCCTCCCGCTTTGGTACTCCAGCCATGGTTGCTTCAGATTCTCCTCCTCGGGTCCATTAGTTGGGGATAAATAAGGGGTGTCCGCAGAGTGTGGTCAAGAAAGTCAAGATGGCGGCCGCGACGGTGCAAGCGAAGCCCCGCCTGTTTCCTCTATAAGTCGCCATCTTGACCGTTTTTGACCGTATCCTGCAGGTTTCCCCGCGATAAGTTCATCGATGACGGTACTTATTTTCCAAAGGCATGGCGAGGATCATGATTCTTGGATTCTCCTTGCTCCTTCCCCCCGTTTTTGGCTCAAATAAATAGCCTCTTTTAAGAAAGAAAAGTTCTAATAAAGCCGTGATTATATAGATTTCGGATCCCAAGCCCCACGCCAATGTTGTCTACATTTTCACTTCTCATTTACACCAATAGGATCCGTAGCCAACAAAGCTCATCCCATTGATATCAATGGGATTTTTATGTGGCTTGTTTCCCGGATAAAGCTTGTTTGCTGCCGGACTTCTAGTAACCTTGGGTGTCTTCCTCTCTCCTCTCTCTTCCCTGTACGGACGGAAGAGCATCCACAACTATCCGTAAGGCCACTTCTAATAATGGCAGGGGATACGAAGTATATTTTTTAAAAGAAAAATATTGGTGCACAAAAGCATTTATTTCGGCGGTAGTAAATAATTGGTGAATTGAGTGTTCCGTCAAACCTTTCAATCTGATCTCATAAAGGTGCATCCATTCCCATAACCTCGTGGTATTACATAATCTATATCGATGTATTTTTTTTCTTTTCTGAAGAAATATATATAAATATATATAGCGGTAACCTGAGCGACCGCGAAGTAGCCGGTCCGTCCATTCGCTCAAGGCCAGAGCTGCGCGCTCCCTTTTGCCAAGAAAATGAAACGTAGAGGAAAGAGAAATGTCTGCCAGTTGAACTCTGCTAGGAACAGAGCTTTAAAATTATTTGTTCTCCATGAAAACAAAACAAAGTATTTATATTGACCATATTTTTTCTAGTGTATTTTAAGTTATTGAGAAGGAGAAAACAAAAAAAAAGTGGCCAACAAGAAAGAAACGCTGATATTTTATTTCCGTGTTGTTGGCACAGAGTTTGTTCCACTCAGGTTTGCTTCGCTTTTGTTTGTTCATTGTCGACGTCACAGTTTTCAATAAGTGCCAAGTTACGAATTAAGACACTTTGCAATCTATTGAATGAAAAAAAGAGTAAAATTTTAATTGATGGTTTCGCACAACTTCTGTTCCTGATCCTATTAAATCAATAGTGCCATTCTATCTTTTCAAATTGATTTTTCCCCTTTTATCTTCTTGGGATTCTTGCTTTCTGTGTGTTTAAGTTCTCACATATTGTTTACATACTACTTTCTACACACTTTAAAGAGCAACTAGATGCGTCAAAGAGAAACAGTGAAGTTGGTCTTTCATTCTCACATATTCTTATGTTGCTCATTTTCCAAATGTGCTTTGGTTGTTATTTTTCCATGTTGGAAATAATCTATGCTATTTTAAAGCAGGGTTCAAAAAATTCCTCACACAAGGAACCGTGCAATCCTATAAATCTCCATTCCAGATACAAATCCACTGATTTCCTTCCTAATAATTCTATTTAGGATTGCAACTTTAGGGATCAGTCTAATCATACTATAGGGTTCATTTGCATGCATTTTCCTTCTGGTTGGAACTGTTGGGAAAGGTGGAAAATCCAAGCGGTCTTTCCATTAAAAGAATCTTTATTTTGGACAGCTGGGAGGTGGGGAAATAATCTGTCTTGCTTCCACATTTGTTACCTTTGATGCTAATTACGCTGAATGAAACAATCAGATCTATCTGTTCTGCAGAAGGGAGTCCCACCAAGCCGCT
Organism: Acrochordus granulatus; assembly: GCA_032468055.1. Taxonomy (NCBI): domain Eukaryota; kingdom Metazoa; phylum Chordata; class Lepidosauria; order Squamata; family Acrochordidae; genus Acrochordus; species Acrochordus granulatus. The sequence goes on from JANHZU010001952.1 coordinate 81,421, forward strand.
ATAAATGCGATCCACAGGGATCTTCCTCACCGGTAAATCCCACTGGACTCGACGTCATCCCCAGTAGAAGTGGATTTGGTGATCTCACGTAGGAGCTAAAATATGATTGGAAGCCGAATACGCTTTCTGGAAAAGGGCTTCCACAGTGTTTAATGAGGCTTACTTATCCTGAGGCTTTAGGGTTAGGACAGCGCTGCAGCACTCGATCAGAAACAGGGCACAGGATCGGGATGGCGGCTGCAAGTGAGTCACTGTAACTAGTTTCCATTGAAGGTGCCCCGGGAATCGATAACTTCCGCATGGCAATCGGAATAAAAGGCGATTTCAAGCAAACCTGTGCGGTTCGGCAGTAGTTTGGCAGGAAAACCAAAATCCAATAACTGCATCACAATTCAGCTTATTGTGTGGATTCAAACCTCGTGATTTAGTCAATAAACCACAGTTATCCAATGATAGTTTGGGGACAAAGTTGTCCCCAAAGTCTCTACTCTTGAGTAACCTGCAAAGAAGTCAGCACTTCCTTTTTCGTAGTCTCGGGGGCTGTAAAGGTTAGCGCAGTTGGATTGTTCTTAGGGGAAGGTGTGGCTGATAATTTGGACAACAGGTCATGCCTAGATTGCGCTAGCGGGTAAGTGGTTGCGAGAGAGCATTTTTTCCTCCGCAAAGGAGCTCTTCAGCCTTGCCGCGGGAGGAAGTGTACCAAAATACTCAGCGTCTTCTTCTCAAATAACCGCTGCGGCTCACAGATCTGAAGAAGGCAGGAATAATGGACCCAGTCACTCCGAAGCTCCTTGGCCCCCTGCTTATGCAGCAATCCTAGCCACATTTCCCTTGGACATACTTCCTTTTGAACCCCATAGTCTATTGCCTATGACTGTTAATCTTCCGTTGTAGTGCCCAATGACTTAAACTGGGTAAGCTGGTTTTTCAATGAGTTGTGCATGAAAGACATGTGACTGAGTGTGTGTGTGTATGTACACCAGCATATTTCAAACTGGTGCACAACCCCCATAATTTCTTGATGACATGACTGAAAGTATCATAGCCAGTTATCAAGGCATTTGAACTTAAAAATATTCCAATGTTGGGAAGCTTGGGAAAAAAATTGGGGCATGAATAATAAGAACTATAGAAGTGGCTTGGGGGGAGGTGGAATCTAGAACTTTCTGGAAAATGAAGGATGTGTGGATTAACTTGGAAAATTTCTGAAATCCAGCAGGACCTGGTGGGTTCTGAACTGTCCCAGCTCCCATCCAGAAACCCGGTTTTGTTCCTCTTTCTCTGACCTTTCCAAGAGGCAAAAGTAAATGGGGGAAGAAGTGATTTTCCTCCATTCCTATCTTCTGCCCTGCCCCATCTCACCACACTTCTCTACATATTTTTCAATATATTTATTAAACTAATTTCTCATTATCTACCATTTCATTTGGCCAGTCAAGCTCTGCTCTCCAGCCTCTTTCCCACCTGATACTTCCCAAACCTACTGGAAGATAACACCCATCATTCCCATCCCCCCACCCCATCAGGGCCTTTGAGGCTGATGCGAGTCGGGCTCCAACCAGTCAGATTAAAAAAGGCTGACCTGAAAGCAGGGGTGATCCTCCTACTGAAAACCTTGCAGCATTCAAGTCAGCCTGCATTGGCACTTCCCTATGAACCACAAACCAGGAAATTATTATTTAAGTAATGTGTGGGAAAGTCGCTGGGCAAACTCAGCCTCGGAAGAATGGAACACTGTTGAAATGGCAATCATCTCTGGACTGAACAACAAGCTTTGTGGAATGAGGTAAAAATTTGAAGAAAGGGAACCCACAATGTAATATGTCTCATAATTAGCAATTGAAAGAGCAAAATATGTACAAAGGAACATAGATGTTCACATATATGTATGTGCATGCCATCACTCTGGTTTAATGTAGCATTTCCTTTCAAAGCTGAACAGTAAGTAGTGCTTCATTTCAGTTTAGTGTATTTAGGACTTGAATGCCAAGGTCTCAACATTTCCCATGTCCTTTTACTCAGGAGCAACTCTCCTGATCCAGCAGAATTTACTCCACATTAGGTGTAAGACATTAGGCTGATGTCATTAATACATCAAGTGAAACTTTGATTTTTGGCAAATCCTGCTATTGGTCTATAAACTACATTTCTATTTTACTGTGTTATATGAACCATCATATTTTGGATTGCTGTAAAAGAGAGTGATCCAACTCGACCTAAGCATGGCCATTAAGATCAAGGAGTTTTGAAAGGGGACATTTTGGGCTGGATCAGATCCAAACAGCTCTTCTGCTATCCTGATGAGTTTCTTCCTTCTGGAATTCAAAAACACTTAGGATCAATTTGTTTTCAGGAGAAAGCAAATTCAATCTCTGTTTTCAAGATGCTGGAACTACCTGCAGAGGACCACATCAGATTCCCTTCTGTTACTAAAGCCCTGTTAACTGCAGTGCGGTAGAATCCACATTGTCCTGCATAAATGAGTGAAATGTTCACATTTTATGCTTATCTGAAAGTCCTCCTGATGTATGAGCAGATACTTAACATGATTGCTTACATGGAGTCAACAGTCCTATGGACATTTATTTAAGAGAAATCCCATCTATGAGAAGTTGGACTTACTTGCAGTGAACTTCATAATACTTTGCTGCTCACACTTGCAACTGCAGCAAAATAAAATTTGCATTGTAATAAACAGGACTCTGCAGCAACAACAAAAATTGTGATAAATAGGACTTGAACGTAATCAGGGATAGGATCTATATCCTTTCTTGGGTTATTTCTTAGCTCGTCCCTAATTAAGAGACAATTTACTTAAAGATACTGCAGGTCAATCCTGTAAATGCCTACTCAGAAAAAACTCCGTTATATTAATAAACTTTACTTCTATAGAAGTAGGTATAAGATCGTTGTCTAAGTTGTGGCACACAAACAAAAAATCCCTTAGAGTGGCAGCTGGCTGTGAGGAAAAAATATTTTTTCTGGAGGGGTTTGATTCTTCAGTTGTGTAAAGACAACTTCAGGAAATTCACAGTCTAAGAGGTTGGCATTTTTGCTGAAAGTAATGTATCAAAATTATTAGTTTAGTTACAAAATGTCAATTTAAGGAATCTGTTGAATCCAGAATTGTTGGGCTCAGTAATCTTAAACAGTCAACTCTTTCTGCCTAATCTGGGTGGAGAAGTGTTTCTGTGGGTGAAGAAGAAAAAAATAAAAATGATGGAGTGTGCAGGTAGCAGAGAAGAAACTGGCCCAATGGTCAGTAGTTGTGGAAACCTTGAAAACATAGCAAACAATGCTAAAAATGGTGTTAGAATTTGTAAGCTTTTTGAACATCTCTATTATGCAACTATTTTTTTAAAAAATAACCAAATTTAAGCTATGATGTTCAGAACTTTTTCTACTCTGATTTCCTCCAGTCATTTTAAAAAAAGTTAACTATCTTTGCTCCCTTGTTTCCAAACGTTAAAATCTTTTGTACCAAACCCACAAAGGAATTTGAGGCATACTTAAAATTAAGTTTTTTATTAGAGCTGCAAAATTTGAGCAACTCTTAGGTAAAGGTTTCCCCTTTCAGTTGTGTCCAACTCTAGGGGGTGGTGCTCATCTCCATTTCATAGCTGAAGAACCAGCATTGTCCAAATAACTATATGCCGAGGCACATAGAATGTGTGGAATGCTGTTACCTTCCCACCGATTTAGGCGGTACCTCTTTATCTACTTGCATTTTGCATGCTTTCAAACTGCAAGGTTGGTAGGAGCTGGGGCGAATAATGGGTGTTCACCCTGTTAGGTAGCTCCTGAGTCTTGAACTCCTGCTGACCTTCTGGCTGACAGGCCACCGCACCCCTATGAACAACTCTTAGATGGCTGCAAAGAAGTACTGTTCAGTTTACTATTTTAGCATTGAGTATCAATTTGCTGTCACCTCCTGGATGTCTTTTTGAAGCCTAGGTATGGTAACTTGAATTTATGAGAAAGTTTCCTGGATGAAGCTTGTTTACTAGCAAATTCCTATGAGATTGTAATCCAATATAATTGACTATGTAAAGGGACCACATCTTTTTGTTTTTTCCCCTCATTAGGGATCTTTAGTCATAGTTGGACCTTATCTTATAGAGGAAAAGTCTTTCTAGAATACTGATAGGATTAGTAGCCAGAAGAGAAAATTTCTGATAGCCTAACAAAATGCATGATCATGGAGAGAATACGCCTAAGACAATAATTGGCTGACTAACAGAAGTTCTGCCTTTTCTCTTAAGGTCTTTTTGAAAAACTTCTCAGTCAAGGTCTGATCTAAGGATTGTGATTGACCAGCAGCTCTCCAGGTCCACTTCTTCCTTTCTACAAAACAGTTTTACATTCATGGTTGCACAGTTCATCCCCATCTTGTCTGAGGCTGTTTTTGCCCTAAGGTCTTTCTGTCCTATATTTTTATGTGTGTTTCTTTATTTCAGAGTATTTGAATTTGGAAGAGCCCCAAACTGGGTGTGGAAAGGGAACAAACAAACCAGTTTAGTGATGCCCATATAGAAGCCAAGCTCATTCCATTTGTGCTACAATGCCCTGATTGGTGGATGTTTTATCTCCTGGCTGGTAACATGGTGAAAAAGGAGGGAAGAAAGCTGGGGAGAAAACTAGTCATCATACCTGTAATCAGGAAAAATTGTCATGTCTCAGAGCAGTTGCAACTGAGACAGATTCAAGGATGGTAAAGGGGACAGCCTATTTTGTGTTGACTCAAGGATAGGTGAACAGCACTATCATTCATTATAAGAAAAGACCCCTACCAAAATATGGAACATTATGCCAATATTCTTCCCAATCAGATATCCTTCAAATGGGTTGGGAAGCAATTTCAAAAGTTGCATTTCTGATCCAGTTGGACAGAACATGGAAGAAACAATTTGGTCTGTACAAACTTACTGAGTATTATGTATTCTGTGGGCCCTAAACTTTCAGGCAGAGGTATGCTGAATGCAACTGCCTAGGGATAATTTTTAGCTAGATATTTCATCTAGAACAGCATTTGAGAGACAATAGAGGGCTTCTGGGCATCTTGTTGTACTACTTTATTAATTTAAATTTGTTCTATGGGATGGCTATATTAATGATTAACATCTTCTTTGTAATGAGTTTCAAAGGTGTCCACCACTACCGGCACCACCATCACCCTCATCATTTTATTGGCTGTCCAACTCCAATGATCTCTGGGTGATATGAAGATTCTACTCCTTAAAATATTTTCTCTGGAGAAAAAGAAGAAAACATAAATTTGGGAACATTACAAATGGTAAAGATAAAAATTAAGTGAATACAACTTGTTTTTGGGAAGATCGAGGATACAAAGTACACTCAGGACACCTGAAAGTAGGTGTGATCATACTTGGGATAGAGTGAGGTCTCATCCTGTTTCAACAAGGCATTTTTAAGTGACATATCAGAAATATTTACAGTAAAATTGTTCCTTAAAAGTAATACAATTTTTCATGGATTATGATTTTTTTGAGGTTGTGTTAGTAAATCTGACAAAAAATGGGTTCAAAGAAGGCAGCTTTTTGCCACTTAAATAAATATAACATCCGTCATTGGAAGATACATCCATGAACATCTCACACTGCAAACCTAACTTAAAAATATAAAGTAGTGGGCTTATATTAGAGTTGTTTCCTGGAAGTCCACTATTCTCATCATATTAAATTTAGTATCACTGACTTCAAGCAAACTTCACTTTTAAAAATATGTCCTGGATCAGTTTTCATGCCACTTACTCTGGAGTGATTTCATGCAAATAAAATTACACAGAAAAAGTACATTGGAAACACTCTCTGAAGTTGGAACTTGGAGGCTGTTTCATCTCTTCCCTTTACTGTCCTTTTATTTTTTAAATCATTGCCTGGCACTTCATATTGTTTTGAATGATTCCAGCTTCCAGAGGCAATTCTACAAGTCCACATGATAATTGAATAGAAGAAAGATGATATCCATTAGGAGTTATAAAGCAAGCACCATGATATAGTTTTCTGTAATTTTCTGAGGACTTTCCCCACTTGCACTTAAATATGCGCAAGGGTGCCCTGGCATTGATTTTTCTGCATCTGTTTCCATTTCATTATCTTCATCTCATGCCCAGCTCATGGATAAGATAAGATTCGGGCTTTCTTAGTTGTGCTGATGTTAAAATATGTTCCCTGGAGGGAACCAAGCTGACCAGCAGTGACTTAAAACAGCCCATAGAGGCAAGACAAGGCTCAGCAAATGTTATGCCAATGTTATGTTCTGCAGACTCAAAAATATATAAAAGCATTTAAACTAAAAAATGGGCAAAGAGCCTGAAGATGCAATTCTCAGAAGACCTATTGACTACAATGGAGCTAATCTCTCTCTGTCTCTCTCTGAAGAAAGTTCACAGAATGGAGGCTTCTTGTTTTGTCCCTTCATTGCAGTGACTTCCATAAACCCTCCCTAGAGATTACAGATTCAGGATGACCCTATCAGCTAGGTTTTCAGATATGATCTGGGGAGTTAAGTTAGTATGAAGGATAAAATATGGCTGGAAGTTTTCTTCATATAATGTTTCTTAAATGAAAACTATATGAACTTAAGTGACCAAAGGCCAATCTAATCTTGCACTCTGCTCTTACAATAGCAATTATAGAGAATCCACAAGGGCAAAGATACCTGAGCAACTATCATTGTGAATTGTATTGCCACTGATTATGGAAATATTGCATATAGATTTCATGATTAATAACCTGATCCTCCCTATATTTGTTGAATCCAATGTTTCTCAACCTTGGCCACTTGCATATATGTGGACTTCAACTCCAGAATTCCTCAGTCACCATGGGCTCCCTCTCCCACTGCCCCAGATTGAGATCTCCCCTGTACAATGAAACTGGATAATGCTGGCTTCTAGTATTATAAAAGAGGAACAACAACAAAAATTCCCTGCCTATATTCTATGCAACAAGAATAATTATTTATGTTTATTTTCTCCAATATATTTTATGTACAAAGTATCTGATTTGGATACAGTAAATGTTCATTTCAGAAAAATACCCTTCTGTACCCAGATTATTTAAAAATATATGAAAAGTAAAATGATAAAATTATTGTTCTTCCAATTCATAAGCAAAAATCTATTGTGGAAAATACACATGACACAGATGAATATATGGCTAATGATAAACACTGAAATTAAAACTGCCACTTATTGATCAATTAGTAAGACATCTATTAACATCAAAAGTCCCAATAAAAGTAGCACTGTTATATACAAACTAACTGATATTTCAGGCCTGTTGCCCTAAGTCTACACTTTATACCTAGACAATCTATATCTAGTTTTCAAAATATATTTCTTATATGACATATTTCCAATAAGACCAGGTTGAATACAGTAGTTGGTTCATATTCTTAACATTACTTGGGGGCTGTTGATATACGTAATTCAGAAAATGATTGATGCACATGGTATGAATTTTAAATCTTTACAGTATGTTCAAGGTGCTTATTCTTCCTGCCTTCAAGGTGATTGTAATAAAAAAATGAAAAATGTTCTTTTACCACAATGGAGAGTGATGATTGGATAGCATAAGAAAATAATGCTTTTTTTGCCTGTGAATGGACAAGGCAAAAAACATTTTCAATAGGAAAAACTAGGAGACAAAAAAAAAAAGCCTATGGCAAAACTGCATATGATTTTATATTTCTATTATGTCTTCATTTATATCAAACCCTTCCAGATGAGTGAAATTTTGATGGATATTTTATGAACAGATCAAGGTATGTGTCATCCTTTTTTTTTGTAGAAAATATTTTAGCAGAACATTTGTACGGTGTTTTCTTGACGCAAGGGTAAAATTTATATAAGAGGGGAAAATAGTGGTTTTAATCTTAAAATGTTAAATATGATGGTCACATGCCATGAATTTATGCAAATTCTTATTCAGTGTAAAAGGGATTCTATATTTGATGCAGTCTTTCACTCTTCAGTGTTCAGTAAAGAATGTTAAATTAAGAGATTTGTACTGTTGGAAGAAATGAGATTGCATTGTTTCATTTTTCCTTTCTCTTTTTTCTCAAGAAACAGGGCTAAAAAAGAAAGCAGTACATGCTTTGTTAGAGATTCTATTCTTTATATATCCATCCTTCTTCATACCGCAATCAAGGGATATACGTCAGAGGCCTATTGAAGCTTTCTGTGTCTATTTTTTTTATTGGCATATCATCTTCATCTTATCTCATCAACTATTTCAGCAAGTCCCAGCTGTATTGAAAAAAGAAAATATAGTAGTTGCGTGTACAATAGGCAAGATACAAAATGAAGGTATTTTTAGGGAGCCGAACTCAATTTGCACAATTCTCTGAACTCCATCATTGTAAACTAATATGGTAATATTTGGTGGTGAAATTTAATGTTTATAAAACATCAGGTTTTTTTAATCCACTAGTTGGCCTGCCAATGGTATTCTTAAGTTGCATTATAATAAAATACAAATTGTGATTTAACAACCACCTTTTCTCCTTGTCTGCTTTTTTTGCTTGCCATCTAGGCAGGCTGAACAATTCTGGACAACTCAAAACCTTCCACCCTATTTTGAAGTATTTATTTATATGTACATTTATTTATAAGACATATGTAGCTGTCCAACTGGTAAATTGTGACTTTTAAGACTTTTTAGTTCAATCTAATAGGTATATATTAAATAATTACAGGATTAATACAATGTCTAGAAATCACTGCCTTCTTTAAATAAAACATTATAAAAAACACATTTAACCAGATTTTTAATTCATTTACATATATGGAACCACAAAATGGCTGCATTGAGCCTTTACATAATACACTTAATTACTGAATTTTAATCCATATTCTGAGATGGCATAATAAACCATAAATTAATAAAATATTCATGGTTTATTCAATAAGCTAGGACAGAAAAAACTAACCAAGGTTAATGTTAACCAAAAAAAATAGTATCTTATGTTAATGCAGGCACCAGTCTTTAACTGACCTGGTTAAGGTTATGTTGTATAAATATTTTCCATTCTGTTAAGGAAACTGATCCAAAGCTTCTGTTCTGGTGATTGCATTTTTTCCTCTGATTCTGAGGATCGTCTCTTCTATGAAATTCTATTCTGACTCTTGCATTTGAGTTAAGACAGACTTGCCCAACCCAAGTGTACGTTAGAGTATTGTGTATATTCCATTGCAGTTTGTGCAATGGGGGGCAAGAGCATGCTGACTTGCAAAGTGATCCAATGGTAACCTAACTTACAGGTACCCCTCCTTACACATTAGCAGGAATGCTGAATGTGGTTCACTTAGTCTAAAGTTGTTCACTAACTCAATACCTTCTGTGTCTTAGTAAAGAGTTCCCTGAGTTCGGCAGCATATAAATTTAACAGACAAACAAATAAAAAAAGCATTATGTGGAAGCTTCAATGGATCAAATGATAGGCCGTAAAGATGAATATTTATAGCCCAATTGGGTGACAACCACTGTAATTCAGAATGGAAGTAAGGTAACTGTTAAGGAGCATTAATTAGTGAAGGAAATTAATGAAGAAAAATAAAATCAAGTAAAATCAAGTAAAAGGGGATGGATATAACAGAGCTGAACGAAGATGGTCTGATTTGTGGAGTAAAGTTATGAATGTAAAAACTTGGAGGGATAATTTTGTTGGGTGCAATCAGGATTTTAACTGGCAAAATCCTAATTGAAAAGATATGAGAAGTGAAAGTGAGCAAAATTTGGAAATGGTACTCTGGTTTTATGCCAATTAAGAAGTCAGTAGGCCAAGCTTTTGCTTTTCAGCAGGTCATTGAGAAATATGAGACAGTAAGTAATAAATTCTACATTTATTGATTCTGAGAAGGTGAATAGACTTAATTATGAAATGTTTTATGTGAATATGGAGTTAAAGGTTAATTACAGAACCTTTATATAAGATGGAATTTTAGCAAGTGTGAGAATAAGCAGAATGCTTCGTGAATGATTCATCACTGAGCAGGAAAATGAGACAAGAATGTGTGATATACCTTGATTGTTTAATGGATTTATTGATAAATGCACAAGAAATTATTATTGTACTTGGGTTGGATATGTGAATATATTTTGTATGCATATGATGTCATGTTATTGCCTGAGAACTTGAACAATTTGTAACAAATGTTAGGTCAACATGTGAAGCGGTGAAGAGTATAAATCTGAAAATTATGGATATCCAAGATCAAGGTAGTTGTGTTTGACAGGGAAAATGGAATGAATAATTGCAGGTTATACGTAAACGGCACACAAATAAAACAAGTTGACAACTTTGTGTATCTTGGTGGAATATTTAGTAAAAATGGTAAATTGGTTGAAAAAAACTGAGATTTGCAAATCCTTGCAGAAAAATAGAGGGTAGCATGTGGCCTCTTGTGAAGAATGAATGCCAAGCAAAAAATGAGCATGCTTCTGCTTACTTTGTTTTATGGAAGTGAGTGTTGGGCATGTCAGAAATAACATAAGAGTAAGTTGGAAGCAGTGGAATTATGATTCACTTAAGAATTGTATGTGATAAAAGAAGAAGCAATAAGATCGAGAATGAGCTTTGCTGAGTGAATGTGGAATGAATACAGAAGTAAATGACTATCATGTAATTTACTAATTTGGTCATATAGAGAGAATGACCAAGGTCTGAATTGAAAAATAACCATAATGTATGAAGATAGAATGAAGGATCAAGATGAAGGGTAAGACCGAGAAAGCTGTTGAAGAACTGCTCAAAAAGAGAAAGGTGAATGGGGTGGAGCCAGGATAGTTTGCAAAGATCTAGAAAGGTATAGTGAATAAATAACACTGGTATAAACTAGTTTATCAATATTTCCTTCTTTTTTCTGATGTTATGCTTTACTTATTTTAGCTTACCACTGTTGTTTTTCTGTGCTTCACGTGGTGTCTACTTCAAAAGTGAATAACATGATGTACTGTATAAATGGACGGTAACTTGCAAACTATGCATTTGAATCTCTGCGGCACTGTTGCGTAGGACCATCAGACCTGAGTTAGTGTTAGTTTCCAATATGCCTTTCCTGCCATCTAATACTCAAATTGACTTTTTCAGCCCAGATCCAATAGCCCTACATATTGTGCATTAAAATTTTACATTTCCTTTATTAAGTGCTATCCTATGTCCATTTACCTGGAAATGGGTGAAAGTTGCACTGAAGTCAGAAAAATAGGTAAGATTTTTAGTTTTTGTAACTGGATTATTTTATGTGTCTTTCGGATATAGTCTTTCAAAGCTGCCTTGGGAGGGCTTCAGTCAGAAAAAGACCATGTAAATATTTTAAATAATAAATCAAACCATATCCATTTGTTACCAAGCCTCTCTTTTGTGTGAAAAGGATTAGGTCGATATACAGATTACATTAACAGAGGATATAAAGATATATATCCATAGGAAACAGTGATGATAAAATTATATACCTATAATATCATTATTGTTTTACAATGTGGCTTTGATTTTTTTATAAACCTAATTTTACTGTTTCTTCAGAGCTCCCGCAGTGGAAATAATTTCAATGAAATCAGCTTTAACTCTACCATGATTAAAATGGGCCTCTCATATAGGTCAGCCTGATTCTAATTTAATATTTGAAGATTGTGTAAATATCGCTCCCATTTATTCACACTTGTTAATAATTCAGGGAAATGAGGGTCATGAACAAGAGGGAAAGTAATGTATATAAGCTAGAAAGTGAACAGATTTCCTTATACATGTACACAGAAGAATAAATTAATAATTGGATCTGATCTATATTTACTTCAAGTTTCCATGGATGATGGTGAATCAAAAACTGTCTCTCCAACTCCTCAGCTACTATACTACCATGGCTCTTGTCATGCCCAAAGAGCCATGGATGACACAAGGAGTTACTTCAGAGCATCAGAGGAGTTTCTTTATAGTTTTTCACCCATAGACAGAAATCTTGCCTGATTAAGGCAATTAGATATATTAGATATGTCCTGTTAATTGCTAGGGAGAGGCCACCTTTGCCCTTTTTCTGCATACCAAAGATTCCAAGCTTTGCTGTCTCTTTGCTTCCTGTTTCTCCCTCCTGCTACTCTGGACTACTTTCTACCACAACCCTTTTCATAATGAAGCCAAATGTGGGAATCCAGACAATTGTTACATAGTCAATAAACTACAATTTTAAAAAGGATGTAGATTTATCTGGTGCAGATTGATAATAGTAGACCTTGGTTACATGCCCCATACTTTGACAGTTATGTTTATTCCTTCTGTTATGAAATACATCACTATTATTTATGTTCTGTTCCCAGGCACTCCATGCTTGGCCAATAAAGTATCTGAACATCTGAGTATCTCCTCTTTCTCTGAAATCAAAATTCACACACACAAAATCTGTTCAGGTTTGGGACCATGTCAACTATCAGGCCTTTTAAACATTTTCTTACTTTTTCTTTTATATTCTTGTTTAGCTCAGGAAGGGCATACCAATATTAATTTCTTTGCTTGAATGAAGCGTTTCAGTAAAGGATAGAGTTGTTGCAACAGGACCATCTCTGTGTGCTGCTATTCTGACCCTCATTAGATCACCAATCCCCCTGTACTGAAGAGAAAAAAATGCATTAAAAGGGCATTTAATGAAGTACCAATACATCATGCATTTAATGTATCAGTAATTTGACCTCAAAATAGCCCAGTTATAATGTGAATACACTTCAAAAGATGTTGGTACAGAATTGCTTATGGATGCTATAAAATTTATTGTCTCCATTAGGTTGAGAAACAAAGAGGATAATTTATTCTGAATATTTTAATGCAGATCATACATCTATGACATCCAGAGCATATAATCCGTCGGTTTCACAATCATTTGGTTCTATGTATATATTTCAGTTTGATATTCAGTTTCCCATCCTGAGTGTCTTGCAGCTAACTTCTTATTCTATATAGCAATGAAAACTGAGCTTCAAAGGATAATTTGTTTGGCTGTGTACAACATAGTAGTGCTTTAATTTAAGATGAAGCAAAATATTGGTCTTTCTGAATTTGCTATACGACAATGTCCCACATAGAAAATATGGTAAAATATAGTTCAATGTCCATATGGCATATAAGGAATTAATTTTTCTACATATAAGCAATTTTTCTACATATAACCTTCTTTATTTCAGAACATCTGCTCACATCCCCATTTCTCCCAGTTCATCCTGGACTGACCTGTGTTTAATCCAGAATGCTCAGAACTTTCTGAAATACAGTCATGTTCTAGCACGAACCTCTAGCTTTATTATACAACCCCTGAGGTTTAGATAAAAATGGAGGAAGAGGAACCTTGCAAATCAACATGTGTATTCTTGTTTTATAACTTCATGGTTTGGGGGGTGGGTTTTGAGAAAGAGAAAAAGTGAAAAAGGAGATTATGCTGAGATAATTATTTTAAACTTTGGAGAAAAGTGGGAAACAAAAAAAGGGCATTAAACAGTTAATTATAATATTTAATCAATAATGTATGTACTGTTATCAAATACTGTATACTGGAAACTGTTGCAGAGTTTGCAACAAAAAGTTCCTTTAGACTGTTTTCCAAAGAGATATGTAGATATTTACTAAATTAGTGGAACTTAGGAAAAGATTGCTAGAAAGTAATATTATGCCTTTTCCAGATTTGTACACTACCAATTTGTCAGTTTTGCAAAATTCAACTTTCATAGTCAGGCTTTGACTATGTTGTCTGGGAATTCTGGAATTTCAGTCCCTGAAGTCATGAACTTGAAGAAGGGTAACTAAATAAGGAATTGAAAACAGCCGTTATGTTGGCTTAATTGTCCAAAAATCCTTAGTGAATATATTTGAAATGCATCCAATAGCTGGAGTCCTCTTCCAGATTACTTTCAGTATGAAAAACAATGGAATAAGTGATCAAAAGCAGGAAGATTTCCCTGTCTGAATTCTCTAAAAAAGTCCGAAGACTGAAATTGCACAAGTGCAGAATCTGGAAGTTCCTGAGAGAAGAGGATTTGTTTCAGCATTTTAGCTTTATTGTTTTAAGTAACATTGTGTTTTGTTGTTTTGGAATGTTGGAAGAAGACAATGCAATTTTATCTCCCCTATGTTTGTAGTTTCTCTTAAAATAAATCTCCATCTAGATAATTGGTGTACTGTGTATGTCTGGTTTTACACTGACTAGTTTTTAGCTTACCGTGATAACATGGGGTAAATGCATAATTAATTGCATTTTCTCATTTATACATATAAATACAAATATAGGAATAATTTTAATGAAAATAGAAGTATGATACAGCCTATTATAATAAGGAAGATTGGGATCAGGATAGCAGAGGGAGAGTTATATTTTGTGTGACATGTTACAGAGATAATTTTTCTTCCAGGTACAGATCTTTGCAGTTGTTCACAGTGTGTTGACACTTTTTGGGAAAAAAAGGGATGCATTCTTGTCCACCAACTTCTTACTAGTTATTTATATGTTTATTATTTTCTGTTGTTAAGTAAGGGCATTAACTGTAAGCATTCTGGCAAGTTTCTCTCTTTTTTTCTGGCAGTCCTAGTCTAAAACAAACACTTAAACACACTGGAGTCAGGTGCCTGTGGGACCCCCAGTTCCAGAAAGATTGTAACAACAGTCAAAGCAAAAAGCATCTGAAAGATACTATATTTAGTGTTTCCTGAAAGAGGCACTTATTTCTGTCTGAATTTTTTTAGCATCTTTACCTGGCTTTGGCTGGTATTTTACTGAGTTTTGTATCACACTTGCAACTATTAAACAATTTTAAAAAGAAAAACTTGTGAAGTTTCCTTTTGCTACATTGAAAAGGAAAAGAGCAAATGTGGCAGCTCATTTTGACATGGATTCTGAAGAAAGCAAATACAGTGCAACATTTTTGTGCAAAATATACCCCATCTTTCATTATATCTGATTTATGCCCACCTCATCCCACTTAAAACAAAAATGTAGATACTTCTGTTAATAAGATGACAAAGTATCACAGCAAGCGTGGGGACTATTATATATTGATTTCTCTGTCAATTTGAAGGAATATAGTTTGGACAGAAGCAATTGAACAAAATTCTCATCAATTCTTTTTTCTGCAACTTCCTTCCTTCTAAGTTCAAGGAAAAAGTGTAACTAGCTTCCAAGATAAAAGTTGTCTCCATAAGCCACAAAACTTTAAAAGAGTACATAAAATTCAAGTGCAAAATTTAACTCCTTTTGAAAGAACAATGCTGCAGGAGTGAAGATATAGTTTAAGATAGCTATCTCTTATTCTGAAGATATATTTGGATCCTTAGGCAAATGAAAGAACAGTATGGAATTAAACTCAATGTATGTCTCATAAATGTAGCAAATTGAATTAACTGAAATTTCCTTCCATATGTGTTGGGCTCTGATACTCATGAGTATTGATAATTCCCTCCAATATAACATACAATAAAATACAAAATATTTAGCTCCTGTACCATGCTATAGTCATTCGTTTTGACTATAATTTGTTGATTAAGACTCAATTGTCTTAATTGATTACACTAAGCCATTGATAATAGCTTGCAAACCACAATGACTATGTTCATACAGTGTATTAAACCAACCTTGTATGGGTTCTGCCAT
>JANHZU010001952.1:122535-137086 GCA_032468055.1 Acrochordus granulatus
AAGGGTGTTCACCCTTGGCAAATTTAAGATGTGTGGACTTCAACTTCCAAAATTCCTCAGCCAGAATTCCTCAGCCATGCCTTCTTGTACAATGATCAATGACACACAATATACAGAGCTAAAACTTTCCATAAAACAGGGCTACGCTGAAATCACATGCTGTTCTAACTGAAAGTGTCCTATTCAAATGGCAACAGAAAGGGACTTATCTCCACCAATTTCCTGAGGATTTTGCTATAGCATTGAGGACCCTGTCCACTCTCTTTGTACAGTCAGGTTCAGATTCTTTCCAATAATCATTCTAGAATATGTTTCAGTCAGTTCCAAAGGATCCAGTGAGTCTAACTCAGAGTGAATCTGATAGATGCCCAGTGTAGTGTTCACATCACCCCTGTAAATGTTCCTCCAGCCCCACTTGGAGGGTTATCCTAAATACTGCTATCTGGAGATGTGAAAAGAGAAGTCAAATGGCTATGGTTTCCTACTCTTGCTGTCACAAGGTAATTCTTAAGAAAGTTTTTTACCTTTACAGTACTTGATCAAATTCATTCTTTGACTTCTTTCACCAGGCATCTCTTCTGCCATTTCATTGCCTGGAATTCCTCAGAAAATCAATTAAGCTCTCTGTAATTAATTGACAGAAAAAGCCCACACAGTACAATCTGATCCAAGACCATAGCAGCTCCAGAGAATTCTAGGTATAACAAAGAATGATTTGATCATGGCAGTAGATTGATGGTTACTATTGCCCTGAAAGGAAAAAGTCAAGTCTTCGAAGTCTAATGCATTACATTGCTGTGTGTCAGACTCATAAGAACTTGGGTCACATCCATGGTTGCCATGGTGGACACAAACTTCTGAGCCACTTCTAAACTCTTGCCTAGAGAGGGAAATTCTCAGCAATTTTACTGTTAACCCAGGCATGGTTTCAAGCAGTTTGGATAGGAAATCCACTATGCAGAAGAAAGTTGGGATAGCAGTAGCTGTCCTATGTGATCCTAGAGCTCAATCTGACTGGTAACTTACACCTGTTTATCTATGGAACAGTGTCTGTGAAAGTCATCAAGGTGTCTCAGATAACTGAAGCCTCTGCTCTAATGGGCAAATCTCTGAAAGGGGAACTTCATTAATAAACACCAGATTTGCTCTCTCATTTACTATCAAAGGTTGAGAGGACATCTGGGGGAGGTATGGTGAACTGAGCACTACTTTGCAAAATCATGCAAAATCATGATAACCATGGTAAAGACCAAGGAACCAGTGAGTAGACTGGTTTCTTGGAATCTCCAGATAAGGAGAGGATGAGAGATCATCCACAGGTGCTCTGGACATCTGTTAGCTACAAGGAAACTGAAGAACAACAGTTTTTTGCAAATTGGAGAACCAAGAGATAATGGGATTTGACATCTTGCTTACAATCACGGTGGAGACTGTTAATGGATACTAAGTTTGCAAACCTCACTTTCTAATCACTTTTTGAAATTGTTTTTTAACTACCACTAAACTATTAGAGACTTTGGAATGACAAGTTTGAAAATGTGGGGTGAATATGCCTTCAAATCTAACAAAAGTAACATTTTAATTATAAGCTTTAGAATTTAAAGTATCTGAAATAAACAGCAAATAAGATTTTGATCTTAGAAAGTTACTGTATAAACAGAGAAAGGGTCTGGATAAAATTTGCATATTGAAACTTTTACAATAAGATTTTGGAATTAATTATAAAGAACAAACTGCTTCTCGTGGGAAGTAGATCCTGTTTTGGTTTTTACAAGACATAAAAAATAAGCAATTTCATGATTTCAAAAACTGGGCATTAGAGGGGATTAAAATTTTAGGTAGGGGAAAGATTTACAAAATGTAAACTGTTGCAAAATGTTATAACAATAAAAATACTGAAGGACTTTTGAAGAATGTAATCAGAAAATAATATCAACAATGTCAGTAAGGATGTCTGCTTCTATGGACTGTCCAAGAAATGACAGGTGTAAAGCAAATTTTATGTGACAAGATAAAGATGGTATCAAAAGTGGATTTATAACTGGTAGGCCAAGATAATTTCCTAGAAAAGGATGTTTCACTGGATCAAAAACAGAAACTAAGGGAGTGATATAGATTATTTTTTTCCTATTGGATCTACAAAAGAGGCTTGTTAAAACCTTGAAAAACTATGTGTGATGGGACAAAAAAGAAATCAAGACAAATCAAATTTTATGACACTATTTGAATGATCTAAAAATTAAGACTGTTACCAATAGGAGAGAATATACTATATCTAGCTCAAGCTTGAACTGTGGAGTTCTTTGTGCTCTCTGAGGATCATTGTTTGCTTGCAGATGTTTTGTTACCTAATTAGGTAACATATTCAATTCTAGAAGGGAATGGGGTTTGCTCTTTACTTTTATACAGTGGCTTATATATACTATCAGAGTTGGTGGGGTTATTGTGTTTTCCTTGTTTGGGCGGTTATTTATTGCGTGTTTGTTCTAGTGTTAGTCCCTGATTATCTAGGTGTTGATTTCAGTTAAAGAAGTGTTTTGCTCTTGTTTCATTTTAGCTTTCTTATTGTCTCTTTTGAATGGTGCGTAAATGTTGTTTATCTCTATGTGCCTGTTGATGGCTGATTTATCTGAATGCCAAGCTTCCAGGAATTCCCTAGTATTTTTGGATTTAGCTTTGGAATGTGGTGCTAGACTTCATATTGTTTTCGTCCTTTTCATTGGAATGAAATATCTGCCACCTAGAGTTGGTTGCATGTTAAATGGTTATATATAACAGGCTTTACTAAGAAATGCTGGTTGGAGACCAACCAGTTATTATTTAAAACAGTTGAATAAGAGATGACTTTTTGAAGAACATATAATCACTCAAGGATGCATTCACCACCTTCCATATCCATGCCATCATAATCCTCTCTGGTCTGATATGTTATCCATATGGAGAATCAATCTAATTTGCAGATGACTTTGTCAAGTTCTTCAGTTGACACAGTTTTGAAGGAGTCTCAGGTTATCTTGCAAGATGTTATTTCTGTCTCTTCATGAGCTTCTACTCATCTGTTAATTTGTGCAAAAAATTGATGCTTCATCAGTTTTCCACTATGATGTGTGCCTGAACAAGGTTGTGCACCCATTTCTTGTCATTTTCACACCTTGTCATTTTTTAGCATTCTTCCAAGTAACTCCTTCAGTGCTTCATCTTCTGGAGCTCCTTGTTGAACTGAGCAGCCTCCTGGTTTAGCATCCTTGGAGAGACTGTTTGAGAATAACCTTATCAATACACTAGTACCCTCTGTTTTATACAGTCCAAACTCTCAAACCTTTCTGACCCCGCAGCCATGGCATGAAGGTTGAAAGCTTCAAGAATACAAAGCCTTGGGGAGGAGGGCACCACCAGCCATTAATGAGGTTGAGGAGCTTGGGGAGAGAGTTCCCTTCTGGGGGAGAGCTATAATTTTCAGCATTAGATGTATTAACTGTGATTGCTAGGAGTTGCACTGCAACATCTGGGGTGCCGCAGGTTACCTATGCTGTTATGCACTCTCCTTGTGAGAGAATCCCAACTCACTATTTTGATTGCTTGTAGATCTCACCAGTGGCTCTATCCATTAGTTTATTTTTCTTTAGAGAGTCTTTTGTTGTTATTGAATTTAGTTTTCTAATTCCTGCAATCCCTCACATCACTCATTACATAGTGTGGAATAGAAAACAGTTCCTCTCTGCTAAATACATTTTAGCTCAGCCACAAATTCTTTAGTTGGACACCCAAGGGATCTTAAAAAATAATACTAGCTTATTTAATAGGGCCATTGTGAGAATTACTGAGACAAAATGTGTGAACTAGCACAATAAAAAGAAAAGCCTGATGAAATAATGTTTTGAAAATCACCATAGCATCATGTCTCCTGAGACACCAGCTCCATCCATGGAGCTATATATTGGTGTAGGTCTAATATTCCTTGTTCCAGACAAAACAAAAAGATCTGTGTCAAAGAAGCTATGGAAAATCTTTATCAACAATTAATTTGACTCTTCCTTCTTCTGAAGCTGAACAGTATGACTTCTTTTGTTCTCAAATATTTAACACTGCCAAATAACATTCTCACAATGCTACCACTTTTCCAGCCCTCTTTCCTTGAGAAGCCAAATGTTTTCTTTGGAAGACCATAGGTATCTATTCAGTTGTTTAATCATTTTTTTTCTTTTCAAGGAGTGCCAATACCTATAATCATGACATAAAGGACAGTTTGTAAAGATCACACAATATTTCAGAACAATAGAATGAGAGCTGTATAATGAACCTCTATCTTAGTGAATAGACTAGGAAGGGTTATTGTCTTACATTAATAAAATATCAACAGCGTCTCTCTTTAAAATCCTGGTTGATTCTTAGTTAAATTTCCAACTGCTATTTGGCATTTGCTATTTCATTTAAGTATCAAAGTACTCCTACTGAATGTTTCCAGTATTACAGAATCCTAACACATGTTATCTGATTGTAGAGAAGACAAAATGATTTTGTGTTAATGTATGCATAAAGACAAAATAGATTGTTAGGTAGTTGTTCCTAGTGTTTGCCTTAAATCTATTGGTAGTTTAAAATGCCTGGCTTCTTCATTTACTTTACCCTGAGCAAACCATACAATTTCCATTTCTTAGTGGGTAAGAATGAACAATTGTTTTCCACCTTGCAAGTGAGAACGTTTATAATATTTGAAGACCATTCCATGTTTTGAATTAGATTAATATAGTATAACATTAGTTGCTTATCAGTCATTTGTAAATTTCTTTTCTGTCCAAACAGAAAAATAAAAGCAGATTGCAATTTTATCTCCTTGGATACCTTTAGGGCATAGTGCTTTTTCCTTAACACTTAACACAGAGAGAGATGTTCTTCCTGAGAGTGACAAATGTTAACCTTAAGTACTTTAAAATCTGGTCTTGGGAATATTCACATGAAAATCTTTGTAGTACTGAAGCTTCTCTTAGAACAGTATTGAAAGATGCTGTGTGGGACATTTGTCTCTCCTAAAACCTTGATGGTATAATTTGGTATTCCATCTATGTATCATGAGGGGAAGCCGGAATACATTTTTGTCTTCCACATTACTTGTTCAGGTATAGGTCTTTTATTTTATTGTTTTGGTGGCTGTGCTTTATTTAAATGCAGTGACCACAACAGGTAGCTTTTCAAACCTCAGCACATATGCTCCAGATAATAGCAAACAGACAGAAGCATTAAAATAGTCTGCTAATCGAAAAGAGAGTAATTCAGCAGAGAATTTTTTTTCTTGTGAGTTTTGCTAAGGACAAAGAAGCATATCTTGGAACTCAATTACATGGAATACATTTAAAATACTTAGCTATATAAGGCAACCCTTGTGACTATATCTGTGTGGAAATAATATATAATTAATTAGGTAATACAGGTATATTTCAATAATAATGTTAATTAGAACATTTGTGCCAATCAGTAAAAATCTGGACCACAATGCCTATCTTATGTTGCTCTAAAATGCTATTTCAGTACCGCTGGTTTATTTGGGAGCTTATGTCGAAGGGTTGATATTGTTGCATCTCCCTTGGTTTGTGGGTTGTTCTTACTGGTTGACAAAAACTATGTTGACAATATAGCAAAACCAGTTGTCCTGCTGTGCTCCATTTGGCTGCAGAGGCAGAAATATATTAGTTGAGATATAAAACCTCTGACAGCAAAAGAAAACATGAAATTGAGATTTCCTTGACAGTCTGGAAAAGCAACATTCTCTAAAACAAATAACAAATAGATCAGTCAGTCCTAAAAAAAATCCTTGCAAATCCTAAAAGCACATCATGGCAAGGGAGAGAGATAATTCCAGAGGGATGGCAGGATGGAAAAAATAGGCCCTATTTGATTTTATGTATAAGATTTTTGTGCATTAAATCCTGTAACTTTTATCCAGTATTTTTTTGGGAACTGTAGTGAATCAAATTTTTGCATTATTCAAAGTGCCAAATTAAAAAAGAAAAGAGAAAAAGATTAAAGAGATGTAATTTGGGAGTGATGGTGGGAGACAAGGCAATGAGATGCAGCCAAGGGAACAGTCAGATAAAAGGCTGATTAGCCCATAGCAGGAATGTGGGTAGGGCAAAAGGCTCAGAAGAAACTCTCCCTAGTTTTCAGACTGTAAGGGGAAAAAAAAGGGAGAGAAGTACTTTCAGATTTGCAAGATTTTGTTAATGTAATCTTACAATAAATTAGAATTAGCATATCTGGTCACATTCCTGTCTGATCTACCTCATAAGGCTGACAAGTCTTGCAAGTTCTCTCCCCTCCATCCCCTTTACAGGCCCAAATCTAGACAGGATCACCCATATTCCTGCTGGGGCTAAGCTGCCTTTTAACCGGCTGTTCCCTTACCTATGTTGTCCTGTCTCCCAACATCATTTCCACATACCACTACATGGACACACATCAGTTTAACTCGGACACTGAATCCCAACAGCTGTTTCAGGATGTTAAATGCTGATGTTAGCCACGTTTCTACCACCAGATTTTAGAATTTTTTTTGCAGATTGAGAGTTTTTGGTTCCATTTATTGAAGAGTGATATCATCTATCAATTTAAAAGTGGTAATAACTTATGTACTTCAATGTTAATCCTGATTTTAGATTTTGATTCCTGGTCAAATCTGAATTTAAGTAGAATAAAGAGGAATATCTTTTTATCCCAGTAGGAGGATGGTTTTATCCCTGGAGAGTTGAACATATAATGAATGGCTGGCTTGATAGAAGATGTCAATGGATAAGCATTCTATTCAAGGATTGATTGAAGAAAATGTGTGCAGTCAAAATATTTGCATAGTTTACTGACTTTTTAACAAAAGTTGCAGTCTAATCCACAGTCATCACACTACATTTAATTTGTATCTATAGGAATATTATTTCAGTTAGGAGGCAATGGAATTATTTTAATTTTCCCTAGCTGGCAAACAGTGATATTAAAATATTTTTGTTAGATACTCTTTAATATATATCCAAAGCACATTTTTTCCAGAATCTGAAAACTTGTTGTAACCTTTCCACTTGTATTCAGAGTTTTCACTCTTAAAAACTATCATTTGTGAAGAGATTTCTACTTAGTTACTTTCTCTCTTTGGATAGAAAATCTTGTAGTTTACATTGTCTGAATAGTACACGACTATGGCATGGTGTGTATATATATGTCTCATGCTCAATTTATTAAAATACAATGGTGCAGAAGGAAATGGAATTCCAATGCACTGCTGTTGTCCTAAGAAATCATTATTACGAGACAGAATTAGAAGCATGGATGGGAGTTAATGGGTCTCCCAGCCTGTCCAGCCATTATTATGTTACTGTGCAAGAGGCATAAAGTCCCATTAGTGTGTTGATGAGCTGTCTGGAACAGGATGCTTGTATCTGAACAAGCAGTTTACTCTAACTGCATTACATTAACCCCTTGCTGCTGGGTGCCTCTGACATCAGGTTGAGTGCGATGGCGTGAAAGCTTCCTGCTCTTGTTCTAATGAGGTAATTCATTTCTTCAAGGCTCCTCAAAGGATGGTTGCCAATAGCTTGGTATTTTGCCTCTAAAAGAATGATTCTGAAATCATTTATCTTTTCCATCAGGACATAAAAGCAAATCAATGAATGTTATATCTTCTGAATCTTTGGAAGCTTCCTTGTATTTGTGCAATGCAAAATCCTTATCTTTAAATATCTCCAGAATCTTACCTTGGATCCCTTTTATATTTACTTTACACATTCTACAACTCTGCTACTGTCCCATTCACCAATGGCTCCTGAACACATTTGTTTCTGCTTTTTGCATCCAAGACATGATTCTTCTTGGATCAGGCTTTTATGCTAAGCCTCTCTCTTTCTGCTTGATCTTTAGCATATTCCCCAAATCAACCATCGTTTAATGTAATCTTTAGGGTTGCAACATACATCTATTCCATGGAAATAATTGTAGTTGCAGTTCTACACATTAGAGAACATCATATTGGGGAAGGCTGTTTAAATCCCAATTATTCTCCACACTGAAGTTGTAAATATACTGTATATAGCCACATTTGCCTAGATGCATTCTTATATGGTATGGATTTGTGTATCCCAATCATTTACTGTATATTGTGGCAGTCTTTCCTAACTGGGAGCTCTCTCTATCCACCTACATTAATGGACAAAGGTTTGAAATGCAGCATCAGCTGAAATTATTAATTTATTCAAAACTTTAATATAGGAGTTGTAATTAATAAAACATATTAATGATGTTGATTACAGCCATAAGAAAACAATGCAGAAAATGGATCAGCATCACTTCTATCAGCTGCCTCCTTTTAGCAAGGACTTTCTGAATAATAATAAAATATTTTAAATATATACTTCATATTCTATGGAATAAACTAGATGTTCCTTTAATATGTAGTATGAAGTTATAGATCTTGTATTTCCTCAACAAGTTATAGGGTTCAGGATAGGACAGATCTTTATAGGAAACAAAGAGAATGGATTGCTTCCCAAGAAAAGGCTGGAGAAAGAAAAATGCTCTTTCCCAGAGCAAAACTATAGTGGTGCCTCACAAGATGAGACTAATCCGTTTTGGAAGAACACTCTTAGCGTGAAATGCTCGTAAAGCGAAACGATGAAAACAATTGAAAACCGGACGATCCATTCCACGCCCCCAAAAATATTCACCAAAAAATCATTTTCAATGGAATTTGATGTAGAAATGATTGTCATAACATCTGAAACAAGTAACCACGATTAACACACGATATAAAGCAGAAATAGAGCAAACTAACTAGCACTTACGGATCTGCTTCGAGGCAGGTTCTGGTCTCGGCTGCTGCTTGCTGGCTTGGAGGATCCACTGCTGTCACTTTAAAAGGGCCTTTTTTCCCTCAGCTTTTCCGGACTTTGTGGGTGGTTTGGAAGTGCTTCTTGCCTCTGTACTATGAGGGGAGAAGCAATGAGGGGGGATTTCTGCTTTATTTGGGGCAAGGTCAAGGACAATTTCTGCTTTATTTTGTGTGCATGTGTGTGCACATATACTTTGAGAATATCCTGGCGCGAGGGAGAGGAGAGGAGGGGGAGGGGACTTCCTGGAGATTGAATCGGGAGTCTGAAGTCTCGGGAGTTCTCTCTCTTGAATGTCTTTCACTTAATTTATGCTGTTTATGCAGCAAGAGAGGAGAGCTCCATTGTGAGATTTCCCACATGAGCTCATTGCGCGGTGCTCATTGCGATCAGGAACGTCAACCTGCTACCATGCGGCAGCATAGGAAGAATGCATGCGTGTGTGCTGCCGCCCATATGGGAATGGAGTAAACTGTGTGTGGCAGATTTGGCAGAACATGCGCGTGTGCTTGCCACATCGGCAGAACTCTTACGCGAAGTTGCTGCCTGAATGGGAAATACAGACCACGCTTACTGATGACGCGCAAGGTATGGCACAAAGTTTTCTCGTCTTGTGAGTCGCAGCTCGTCTAGTGGAATAAATCTGATTAATTTTTTGCTCGTCCTGTGAGTTTCATGTCTTGTGAGTTACTCGTCTTGTGAGGTACCACTGTACTAGGAAAATCCTTTATGTTGATACTGCTCCCAGTATGAAGTCTTCTAAGAGTTCTTTGTGTGTCTGCCCATACTTGTGAAGGCATCCATGCAATCTCTAATGCTGCAGTTGGGGTCTTGCATTGACAGTTCAGTTTCTGAACCCATAACACTGAAAAGGTTGGCCTAAACTCCTATGCAAGATTGTTAAAAGGAAACAAAAGGGGAGGATAATAATGTATGTTGTACTGAGCTTTTTGAAGAAAAGGAGAAATGTGTCATAAAACACTTGTTAATTTAGTAGATACTTGATTTCAAGGCAACTTAGGCTCATTCTTGAGAATGACAAATATGTAGATAGACTGCTTCTAGGGCCATGCGGCGAGCAAAGTTAAATATATCAGAGAAGTGTTTCAGATTGTAATGGAAAATGACAATGGATGGAGTAATGCAAACACACAAATATGCACACTCCAACACAGTAGCTTTCTATCAATCAGCAAATTGTAACTAACAGTGAACCTAAAAATTACATTTTAGAATGGGATAAGTGATGCTTACTACCACACTTCTAATTGTGGTTTTTTCCTCTTTAAAATAGTCATGAATTGGCAGTTTCAGAGTCTGATTTCTGGTTGTCTCCAAACATATGGAGTTGTTTATACTTGTTCAATCTCTTCTAAAATGTGAGCTTACAAACAACAGTACAATCTTTCTTCATTAAAACTTCCCAAAGTGGATGTCTCCTGCATATATCGGTTAATGGAGAAACAGCTCTGTCATGAGTGGATTATTGGTCCTCATTTTCTTCATTGTAACTTCTGCAATAAAACCTGGAATAAAAATGGGAAAAACTCTAAAATAAGTAAAAACAAAAACCCTGATGTATTTTTATCCAAGTAAATATCATTGGTAAAACTGCACAAAGCACTTACAGCCGAGTGGCTTGGATGGAATCCAAACTGTTCAGTTGTTAATCCATTATTTATATTAACAAAACAAAATGTCTGGATGGTCTTGAGCTTTGCTGACATGTTTACTGAGATTAAGATTTTAGTCTTTAGCTGACCATTATTTCAGTCACTGGGAACCTTTTTAAAAAAGGTACATAATGCTCTTTTTTTGACTATGTATTCCCAGCTACTGGAAGAAAAGTCACGTGTTTTGTATGGGAAATCAGCAGGGTTGGCACGAGTTGGGCTGCATATCCTTCCAGAACCAGCCAGGATGTGTACAGATAGCTCAGTAACAGCCTATCAGAGAAAAAGGATTTATGCCACGTACATCTGTTTCACAGTACTCTCAGCTATCTTTGGTATTACTTAGCATTGCAAGGAAAAAAGAAAAAGAAATATCTAGAGACATGTAGAAAATCTTCCACTTTCTTCTACCAATTCTCATGTATAATAAAGTAGAAGAATTTTCTCTTCTGCAACTTCTTTTGAAGGAGAAGAAAATTACAGTCAATTTCTTAGGAACAGAATGTAAGAGAAAACCACAGAAGAAGTATGTTCTACCACCTCACAAAAACTCAGCCATCTACCTATTCATACATGGAATTGTCAAAAACATCAAAAAGAAAAAAAATGAAATGCCCTGAGAACAAAGTAGAGGTGGTCCCCCCCAAAGGGACCAGAATTTCTGTTGCCAAAGATCTGTCTTATTTCTGGTTATTATCTCAGCTTTTGCAGTGAGGGGTTGGCTATAATCAGGGTGTTGCTATTAGTGCTGTTATAAAAAAATAGGGGCATTGTATGGGGGAGAAATAGACTTAAATATTCTTAATTGAATCTTGACTGGGTTCAGATGTCCTCTTTGCAGTTTCTGTCACCTGTCTCTGTCTATGGAAATCAGAAGATTATATTACCTCTTTGTTATCTCCAGGTTTGGACGATATTTTGAAGATATTTAATGAGAAACAATTAACACATTGTCTTAGTCTTAACTATAATTATGCTCTTGCCCTGTGTTTGTATGACACATGAACTTCAGATATTTCTTCAGATACTTATTGGCCAAGCATGGTTAGACATGCAAGGACATTGACTTTATTATTGCGACATCAATAATAAATAAAGTGACAACATAACAATAAATGAACTTAAATATTCAACAGTACATGTAATGATAACATAACAATAAATGAAATTAAATATTCAACACTAAAGTGTGTAAAAGTAAAGTGCGCTTTCCAATGTCCAGGCATTTTTTTGGAATACATAGTCTGCAAAGACTTGTAGAGAACTGTGGAATTGCAACAAAGTACAAGAGATTGCTTCACCGAGTCTGCCATCTGCGGCACCATCTTGACGGTCATCAGGATACAAAGGAAATGCTGAGACCTGCTTTATATGACTTGGTTTATCATATAAACCGGGTTGATATTTTTAAGAGAGTAATCATCGGAATCTTAATGTTGAATCTACAACAATCAAGGTAATAATCAGCCAGAAATAAAATTAGACCTCTAATTATTCTGGGAACTAAATTGGGACACTTATCTGTTATAATTATAATCTCTTTAGGAAAGCACAGGAATTCTTGATCAACTGCTTAATATGGTCAAATCCTGTTTGGTCACGAGCTCCAGTTGCGAAAATAACATCAGAGTTCTGATTATGCCATATCAGATGTTACTCAAATGACAGTAGTTTCTTGTAGACATCCATCTGCTCAGCATTAATTTTTGGTGGAGGGAGGACTTGGAACATACAATTATATATCAGCTGGCATTCACAGAATGACCATCTTTTTACTCTAAAATCAAAGAAAACATTTTAATCTTTTTAACATCCTTGCAAGTCTCAGCTTATTTTTGACTTTATTCTTCCCAATATCATTTTTACGTATTCAGGCTATTCTATTGTTAATTTCCTCAGACATCCTTATATGTGAAAACATCTTCTATCTGAAAGGTTTCCAATCCTGGTCTGGAATTATAATGAGGAAGAGTGAAGACTGGCAGTTGTCCATCATTTTGCTTATTACCTGGATAATAGACCTGAGCAGAGGGCCTATAGTCATTATGGCAAGAAGTACTACTATTGTTACTTCCACATTGCATATAGATGTACAAATAGCCATATGCAATTTTATTATATATTTTGATATGTCTTTGTTCTTTTATCTGGATGATCACCTTCCTCTTTTTGTATATGTATATCAATATCATGCTATTTATGACTCTATAAAACTTTCCTATGCTTTTGCTTGTATAGTCCCCTCCCATTTTCATGTCTTCTTGATTTAAGTGGGCTTCTGGTGATTAAAAAATTACCTTTTTTAATTTTATGCAAATAATAAGGTATCATTTAAGCTTTTAACAAAAATCTGGAAGACAAGGCATAGAAATTATCAAAAGTGTGAACACATGAAATTAAGACAAATATTTTAGGTAATTTGAGGGTTTTATCCCAAAGTATTAAAGTCATTCCTAAAGCTTTAAAGAAATTTAATATCCTTTGCTTTCTTAATATATCCAACATTTCTAAACCTGAAATTTATTTGGATTGTGGATGCACATAAAATGCAAACTAGATAAGAACAGAAAGGCATTTTTATTGCTGATAGAAAGCTTTGTCTTCATTCTACTTAAACCTATGAAAATATTAAATTTGTTCTGGAAGTTGAGGTGGAGAAATTAATTTCAGTGACAAAAATAAAGTGAATCCAATTAGCAATCCCTGAGCAGTGGCTCATTAGTGAAGCAGGTGAGTAAATGAAATTTCAGCAATAGTGAATGAATGGATCCATCTAGGATTTATGAGATGCCCATAATTCTTTTGTTAAACTTTCTTGGAATGAAGCAATGAGTTTTGTTAATGGAAAAAGATGTAGGCACTTGATTTAATTTTTAATGCACTAGAAATACTTTATGAATACACTTTTTTTTAAAAAAGTGAGAATTAATCTTAAGGATTAATTCTCACATTCCAAATCTCTACAAAGTAGTTTTGTAGACTAAATTCTACATGGAAATTCCATTTTTCCATTACAATATCTGATGTTTATGTGATCTTCAATCCTAGCATGCCCTATGATTCTTGGTCGTGGGTCTTACCTCAGCTTTGATGGCTAGTTATGTCTAATTCTGTTGGATTTTTCTTCATAGAGACATTAACATGTATTCTTCCAGTCCTCCAGGTGGCAGAAAAATATTCTGGAATAATATATGTTGCCTGACACCTGAGCTATAATCTGTCTCAGTAATGAAGTAATAAGGGTTGTTAGATCTTATTCTTACAATTTTTAAAGCCCTCACTCAGTGGATTTCCATGGCTTCATCTCCCCTTTTATCTAGGAGAAGAAACTAAAAGGAAAAAACACACCAACCATTCAGATTCAGATACTTTATTGGCCAAGTATGATTGGACAAGAAAGGAATTTGACTACAGGACAGCAGCTCTCAGTACAGTGCATGGTTGCTGCACTGAACCAGACAGTTACAGATGTATAAAGGACAGACTCAATGATTCCTCTGTAGAACTATATCAGCAGCTCTTGAGTCAGGTTGAGCTTCTTGAGCTGACTCAGAAAGAACATCCTCTGTTGTACCTTCTTAATAATGGTGCAAATGAAAGTGGATCTGTGATGACTTCTTAATAATGATGCAAATCACAGTGGATCTGTGATGACTTTCAGATGGGCCAGCACCAACCTCTCAAAGGTCTTCATGACTATGCATGTTAAAGCAACAGGTCTGTAATTATTCAGTATATCAATGGAGGCTTTCTTTGGGAGAATGGGAGAATGTTTAAAGCAAGATGGGACATAGCACAGTTCCAATGATACATTGAAAATCTGTGTGAAGATAGGGGTTAATTGTACAGCACAGGTTTTCAGACAGGAAGGGGTTATGCTATCTGGGCTGGATGCTTTTCTTATTTGTTTTGTTTTTGTAGAAGACTTCAGATATCTTTTTCCAGAATCACCAGAGGGGGGGGAGGCAGGAGGAGGGGAGAGCCCAGGTGGAGGGGAGGGCCCAGGAGGATGGA
>JANHZU010001952.1:148642-163443 GCA_032468055.1 Acrochordus granulatus
CTGTAATTTCTACAGTTTTGAGTGTATTCATCTCTAACTTGTTTTGGTTGCCCCACAGGGCCAGCTGCTCAACTTCCCATCTGTACGAAGACTCATTACCATCTTTAATGAGTCCAATGATTGTCGTATCATTTGCAAACTTCAGAATTTTGACAGAAGAGTCACTAGAGATGTAGAGATGGTGTAGAGAAAGAAAAGTAGCAGAGACAGCATACATCCATGAGGAGCACTAGTGCTGATTGTCCAAGTACTGGATGTAATTTTCCCTAGCCTCACCTGTTGCTTCCTATCTGTCAGAAAGCTGATAATCCACTAATAGGTATGGGCAGGTACAGTGAGATGGGTCAGTTTGTAGTGAATATCTGGGATGATAGTATTAAATGCTGAGCTGAAGTCCACAAAAAGGACTGGTGCATAGGCCTTTGGAGAATTAAGATGTTACAAGATATAATGTAGTCACATATTGACAGCATCATCCGCTGATCTGTTTGCCCGATAGGCAAACTGCAGAAGGTCTAATGGCGAATCTGTGATTGCTTTCAGATGGGTCAGCATTAGCCTTTCAAAGATCTTTATATCTACAGATATTAAAGCTACATGTCTGTAGTCATTCAGGCTACTGATGGAGATTTTCTTAGGAACAGGGATGATAGCAGAATGTTTAAAGCATGAAGGTATTTAGCACAGCTTCAGTAACCTAGTAAAAATCTGTGTGAAGACAGGGGCCAATTGTGTTGCACAGGTTTTCAGGCAATAAAGGGTCACTCCATCTGATCCAGGTGCTTTCCTGATTTTTTATTTTTGGAGAAGATTCTGTACATCTTTTTCTAAAATCACCAAATGTAGGGGCTCAGAAGAGGGTAAGGGTCTTGGAGGAGAGGAGAGCCCAGAAGGAAGGATGGATGTGATTGTAGAGGAAATATCTGCTGTTAATGTGACTGAAGTGGGATTACAAAAGTAATGTGGGTTCTTTTTCAAACCTTCAGTAGAACACATTAATGTCTTTTGCTAGTCAATGGTTTTCTTCAACACAGGATGATGGACTCCTATAACCAGTGATGTTCTGTAGGCTTCTCCACAATATAGATATGTAAGTATGTATATTATATTTACAGCAGGATAATTTGCTGTAAGCTGCTTTTTCAGTTTTTCAGAATAGTTCTTTTTTGCTATTCTGATTTTTTTTTGTCAGTATATTTCTGGCCTGGTTATACAACTTCCTATCCCCTGTCTTGTAAGCTTCTTGTCTTTGTCACGAGTTTTGCTGTGAACCAAGGCTTGGTATTGTTGTAGCAAAAGGTTATGGTAGGCACACACATCTTTGTATGCAGTCACTGTATCAGTAAGTTCACCCAAGTCTGCTGAAGCAGCTTCAAAGATAGACCGATCTGTACAATCAAAGCATGCCTGTAACTTTACTTTTGCATCCTCAGACAATTTCTTCACTGTTTTGACTACAGGCTTTGCAGTTTTAAATTTCTACCTGTAGGTATGGATGAGGTGGACCATGCTGTGATCTGATTTTCCTATAGATCAGGTGCCCTATTTACAGTCCAATAAGCATTTTTATTGTAGTTTAGCAATGGTCTAATATATTCTTGGCTGACATGCTGTTTATATCTAGGCAGTTCGTGGGTAAGATATGCTCTGTTAAAATCTCCTAAGATTCTCAGTATAGAGTCTAGATATTTTTGTTTGTAAGCTATAAGATCATTTAGGTTCTGGAGGTTCCATCAATAGAAGCCTATGGGGGAATATATACTCTGACCAGGATAAAACAAGCAATTTCCCTTGGTGAATAGAATGGTCCGCATTTTATAGATAATGTTTCCAAGTCCATATTGCAGATTTACCTAGAACTGTGTTGTCTCTGTATATTATTTTTCTTTATTATGTAATATTATATACATACTTACATACATATATTATATACGTTATCTTTTCTTGCTTCCCCCAAGTAATAAATCTCTGCGCCACTGCATTTTTGTCCCACATCCTGTTGGCTCCTTGTGTTTCTTTCTATTTCTTTCTATTCCAAGCAGCACTTTCACTAGATAATATTATTAATTTAATTTAGTTTTTGCCCTGCCCTCACTTCCTTATCTTTTTGTAGTGCGCTCTGCAACAGGCTGTTCACCAGTTCCTTGAAAGTTGTGAACTCCTCAGTTAGATGGACAAATAGTTTGATTTGATCACCT
Organism: Acrochordus granulatus; assembly: GCA_032468055.1. Taxonomy (NCBI): domain Eukaryota; kingdom Metazoa; phylum Chordata; class Lepidosauria; order Squamata; family Acrochordidae; genus Acrochordus; species Acrochordus granulatus. The sequence continues at coordinate 150,841 of JANHZU010001952.1, forward strand.
TCCTGTTTAGTATATACATATGTTGTCACTCTGGAAATGGAGATGTAGTTAGGGAATGCAAATATTACACCTTTTCAGTTGCAAGTTGCAAAAAACAACCTGCAGTGACAGGGAAAATATCTTGTAAGGCAATTTATTGCAAGAACCTTTGACAGAAATCCAGTTTGCTTCTTATGTTAGGTTTATATTTACTTTATTTAATGTTGTAAAAGTTGGATTCTCAGTGGATGTAGCAGGTTTTTGTAGGTTTCTTTTTCCTTTTATTCAACTGTGCTTGGTTCTTGGAGATTGCCTCAATATGTCCCTGCAGTTTTCTTGGTAAGGTCTTTTTCAGGAGTGCTTTGCCATTGCCTGCTTTCTAGGGCTGACACAAAGTGATTGGCCTCAGTCACTCAGCTCATGCCCAAGGTAGAACTAAAAATCACAGTTTCCCAGTTTGTAACCTGATGCCTTAACCACTATACAAAACTGGCTCTCATTTGTAGGTTTACATACATATAACAATGGTCACTCTATTTTCTAAAAAAGAAAAAGCAAAGTCTCATTTCAGTCAAATACAAATCTCAGTGAATACATGGACATGTTTGGAAGCGGTTTGCTAGCACCATCTTCCAGAAACTTTTTTCAGCTTTCATAGCTGATAACCTTTGTATTCCCTAGAGACTTCCCCACCAAGCATTAACAGGATCCCTCTCAGCCCAGAGAAGTTTAACATGATGTTGCCATTTGTGAAGACATTTTCTATAAACGTCTTTAAGATTGTTCATATTTTTAATAATCTTTAAAATATCAACACATTAATACAAAGCCTAATGTATATTTTCAGACTATGCAAAAGAAAAAGAAAGAAGTAAAGGAGACTAAAAATAGAATAAAGGAAACAGTAATATACATGAGTCCTTCGCAGTTCATTTGTTGGGCAAGTAAATAGATGTTGGTTTGAGGAGAAGTGTGTTAAATAAGATGGTACCCAGCTGTACATGGCAACCCAGGATGAGTTGGAGATGCTGTAGAGATTCTGGCCTGGTATATAGAAACTGTTAAGGATTAGATGGGGTAAAAGCAAAATCCTACCAAAGCAAAATTGCTGTTGCCTGTCAAAATCTGGTAACATTTGTCCTGGTGATTATTTAAGATGAGCTTGTGCTCTCCCTAATGAAGATGGTCAATGATTTGTAGATACTTCTGAGCACTAAGCTTCTCTTCATCTTCTTCATCCTCTTCTTCGTCTTATATAAAACATAGTGTATAAAAATGTATTTCAGAAGCTGCAGCTGACAAAGAATACAACAACCAGACTGGTACTGTAGAAAAACACCAATTTTAAATCTTCTAGGGACAATTCTGAGTGCTTATCATTCTTTATAAAGTTCTATATGGCGAAGCACTGATATACTGCATATTGGGAGCTGCCTCATCAGGGCTAAGTCTGCTCATCTGGCCTGAACTTCTACAGAGGGTCTGCTGAGGGTCCCACCCTGTCAAGAAGTGGCCAGCCTTTCACTGGAAGCCTCATACTCTTGAACCTGTTCTCCCCAGAGATTCATTTGGCCCTCTACCTTCTTGCATTTCACAAAGCTGTTAAAATATTGTGAATAAATAAACAGATATTTCATCTCAAGGATGCTTGAGTTTGTCAGTCTCCCAATAAAATGAGTGAACAATCCATAACACTTAAGGCTTTTAAAATCCCCTGATTGTTCTTCAGCCACTAGGGCAGTATTTCTCAACTTCAGCCACTTTATGATGGATAGACTTCAATTCCCAGAATTCCCCAGCAAGCTGAAATTCAGCAAAAAAAAAATAAAATTTTAACATGGGTATTCATTTTACTTTAATCTTCCCAAAGCCCCCAAAGCAACCTCTATTAAAAAAAAATTGCATATGTTTGTCATTAAAATCATACTTTTACATGCTTCTTCCCTCCCCTTATATTCTACCACAAAATATTTTTGAAATTGGGCAGATCTAATATGGAAGTCTGTTTTAAGAACATCTATTGTGGAAGCTTGCATATTTCCAAGTTCTTAAGGATGTCTCAAGTGGTTCTTTATCCCAGCTATTCTGTTATTAAAAAACAGGACTTAGAGTACTGCTTGTCTATATACACACCCATAACTCTCTTTTAAAGTATATGAATTGTTTATTTTCTTTTTTCTGCTCCATTCAACCCAATTCTCTTGAAGATTTTCATATTTATGTTATGTAACAGAAGGAATTTCTTTTAAAAATATTTCCTGTTTTCATTAGGTGTTTAGAATAGTGAATTTTTCTGTTTAACCTATATGAAGCTAGAAGAAGCAATGAAATTGCGTCCTTGAAGCAACATCTCACAAAATTTCCGAGTACTACCAATTGGCACAAATGGTTTAGATCCCTATCTCCACCAGTAGCAGAATATTTATTTAAAATGTTCCCAATCTCCTTAATAATTAAATTATTAGTACACAATGGGGACATTTACTGTATATTGCAATGCCTCTTTCAGCCTTCTCCAATCTGGCATCCATGAGTTAAGATGCAACAGTCAACATAGCTGAATTCTCTAGCAGCATATTGAAAATGCCCTCTCAAAAAAGGTTATCTTTTCTGGAACTCACAAAGCAGGAAAATTTTTTTGCTAGTCCTACTTCCATCATTACTATATCCATATTAGCTAAAAGTGTGGATCTGAAAGGATTTTGCCTGGAGGAACCTAATCCTTCAGGGTTCTAGATTCTTGTGTAAAAAAAGATGTATTGGACATATTCTGGTTGCTTGATTTTTTTAGAAAATTATTTGAAATACACATTCTGACAGCATGATTGTAATTTCAGCCTGCTGTGATGTAGATATAGAAGGAAGGCAGTCTCCAGTCTACCATAAAATCAAACAAAGATTCTAGAAAGGAATAAAAACAAACAAGGACTTTAGGCCAAATACTGAATTGGCTGAGATCCTGAAGGGAGCAGGCAAAAACATTTTTTTTAATTTCTGCTCATATAATAAAGATAGTGCTGCCTCAAACATATCATTTCTTCCCTTTCTCATCATAAAAGGCAGGAGCTTTATTTGTCAAGAACCAAGAATTTAATGGAACAATGGTCAAAATGGCAAAATGACTGATGGTATTGAAGTCATGTGACTTTTCTGTAATAAGTGACACAGAAGCAAATGATTTACATTCCTGGAATATATATTTCCTAATTAGGGCACCATAGCTGCCACTTAGGTCACAGGGATGGGGGCTGGGGAGGATGAGAAAAAGGAAAAGGAATCCCCTCCTCCCAAAGAATCCATCTATACAGAACACATGTAAGGTCTCTGATGTGCTTTGGCATCTCAGACTCCAGGGAAGAGGCAAGAAATCAATGTAATTGTGATGAGCATTATGAACCACAAAGAATAAACAATAACACCCTCTGCCAGCTTGGACCAGCCTTGCTCAGGTCTTGCCAATTTTTCTTTGCAATGTTGATGCAGGAGATCTGCCCTGCTGCTTCTGATAATTTCTGTTCTCAAATACAAATAAGTATAATACAGGAGCTTTATTTGAAGGAGAAATCTTGACACATGATGTGCTAGAGCAAGAGAGGGAAATACCAGGCTCACTATATGCTGCTAGGTCTCACCTCCAAGCATTTTTCATCACTGGCCATGCTGCTGAGCTGGGATGTGTAGTTCAGTGGTATCCAGAATACCACAGGTTCCATACCTTTTTTCTGGAACCTTATAACAGAAAATAGTTAAATCAGTTGGAACCATAGACAGTATCAATTGTTTAGCTCAGCTAAAGAACTACCAACTACCTTAGTTTTTCTTTCTCTTTTTTTTAAACACATGGTCATATTTTTTACACAACAATGGATTGATGCCTTCCACCATGCCGAATTTCTAAGAATACCTGTGAGGCTCTAGAAGCATATTTAGAACTAAAGATATGCTGAGATTGGCATGCTACTCTGTTTGATTCTCAAACAGAGAATCTGATGGGTACCAATAGAAGGCATCCAACTGAGGAACCATCTCTATTGCTCCAGTATCACCCTGTTATCTACTCCTTCACTCTTTTTAGTGATGATGCCAGGGATCAAATCTCAGACTTTCAGCATCTGTGTTTTCTCCCTAGAAGAAGAATTATTTTCTATGTTCTTTCCACTGCACATGTATATATTAGTTAAAACTAAAGTCCTGCAAATTGATAATCAGTTTTATAACTGTATGGAGCTGGAGAACCAGTTAGTTGACTGTTTTTCATCTGTAGTTTTGTTTTCTGCTTTTAGAACCATTGCAATACAACTTCCAGAAATACCACTTTTATATGATTATTTTTTTTAGCAATGATTATAATTTCTGGATTATACCTAGCACTCTGCTCACTGATCAGATAGGTCTCTTTATAGTGAAATGAACTGTAGATATAGCAGACTGTAAGCAACTTTAAATGTCTGGGGTGGAGGGGATGGCATTCCTGCTTCATTGCTTGTCATAACAAATCACAATATCCTGACAACCCACCTTTTGGTGGTTTAAAAGGTTATTTTGCTCAGGAATTGTTTCACATCTGACTCAGTTGTTTTGAATATGCACCTTTCTTAAAGAAGACATATTATTTTATTTTAGGAACAGATTAGAGTGTATGAATGATAATAGGGCATTGTATTAATTTGTACAAACCCAGAGACTATTAAACTTCAAACTGTATTGTTGGCTTTGCTGAGATTTATATGTGTTGGGTAATGTGCAAAAGAGAACTGGGATTCTGCATATTTAATAGTTGTGGATTTTTAAGGAGTTCTGTCCTCTTTTATGCCTGGCTTCTCTAACGGATCTCTTTTGGGCTTATAAACTAAATTAGTGTTTTAATGGGACAATTCCAGAAAACCCCAGGGCTGTAGGCTAGACTAGGAAGTTGGAAAAAATCTTGGAAGAATCTTGTCAAGAAAACCAATGGATGTTTTCATAAAGTCTTCAGGAGTTGAGCTCAACTCAAAGAAGACTTTACTTGCCCATCCTTCAGGAGAATGTGGACTTTTGAAAGATACATGTCGATAAAAGGAAAACACACATCTCTGTGTTTATTTCTTTGAGGGAAAATGAACATAAATGAAATCTAATAAAGCTCTGACAATGTTAATTTTGAAAAAGGATAATTGTTAAAGTTCTAGGTTCCTCATCTGTAATTGTTAGGTGATAAAACCATGATATTTCAGCTTTGTTTTAGATCTATTTAAGATAACTGAAATACATAGAATTAATACAGCTGCAGTTAGTTATGATTTAGATCAGAGATGGGGAGAAAATAGATTGGCATCTGGTAATAAGTCTCTCTGAATGATTTTCAGTCGATCAGCACAGAGGTTTGACTTATTCTCAACTGTTTAACAAAAGAAAGAGCAATATGATTCTTCCAACCATACCTCACCTCCCAATTATGCTCTGAAATAAAGAAAGCTGGAGTTAACCAGGAACAAATTTTTATGGGGAAGGTCTGAGATTGCCATTCAGTGTTGGAAATACAAAGAGCAGCCTTGGACTCAGAATTCTTTAATGCTCTTTTCACTGAACATTAGATAGTGTTTCATGGAAGACCTTTTTTAATCGTGTAGTCTGCACACTGCAGAATTTTGCACTGTGTTTCAGTGAAGTGGGAAATTACTGCTGCTGAAATAAGTAACTAGCTCAAGCAACCAATCAAGTTTCAGTTCACCAAATTTTATTTGTTAATAAAGCATGTGGCCCAATATGTTGCTTCTAATAACTCTAACAGAAGGGAAGAATTTGAAAAGTTAGCATCTGCTATATAAGAAATGGAAGCTGGGGGTGGGGAGATAGTTTGAGTGATGGTGAAAATTGGATGAAATCAAAGAGTTAAAAGAAGGAAGGAGACAGAATAGAACTAGTTATAATAAAATGTTTTATAAAAACAGTTATGCTACATGTTTTTTTAGCACCAAGAAACAACTTCCTGATTAGCAATGGACAGCACACAAGGCTTTCCAAAGTACCAGAAGGAGCTCATACCTTTCCATGTGTAGAACCAGACTTTGGACTGAATGCATACATTATTGTAGGTAAAATTTTATATCTGCCTGTACTTGAAAAAAGATGACTGCAGAAAAGAAATATGGGATTTTAATCGTGAAAATATAAGTATAAAGCCAAAAAGAATGTTAAGAAAGCACAGCAACTGGTGTTTGGACTGAAGGACAATAAAACAATTCGCAATAAAGGATTCAGCTGATGAGTGCATAAAAATGAAGCTTATATTTCTTGATCATTATTCCCATTCCAAGTAGACTTTCAAATTTCTGGGTCTGTTATTCCTCTTAGGAAAAAAAATCAAGAAAAAATGGGTAAGTATCTACAGCTAACCTATGAATATTCACTTCTTCTCTGCAGTGCTTCTTTTATTACAGACAATTAATCCCACTGAACCTGATGGCCAGGATTTTTTAAACATGGAATGGTGAAAAATATATGATCTCTTGGGACACACAGAACACTAGGTCACTATTTGTTTGATTTTGGCTTAACTTGATGTGCAAGCCAATGGATATGAAGTCCTCTAACCCTGAAAATTAGAATTTACAATTGACAAAACAAATTATCAGATAATTTCCAAAAATAACATGTTATTTATTTATTCAATTTATGTGGCTACCCATCTCAGGACAGTGACTTTGGTCAGCTAACACAGAGTAAAAACTCAGAATACAATATTAATAATATTAAAACAAAATATGCAGTAATGGCAACTGAGGATCTTTTAGGACTTTTTTTAAACAAAATCTAGTAATATCAAAGCATTATTAAATGTTTTTCTTAGTTTTATACCACTGTGGCTACTGATTTCTGTAAATCTGTTGGAATTTACTCAAAGCACACAAAAGCCTGTTTTGCCCCTAATTCCTCCCCTTCTTTTAATGTCACTCTAAATTTCAATGTCATATTCCTGCCCAGTGCTGCCCTTAATCTGACAGTGTCGGAAGGATCTATCTTCATTTTCCCACTCCTTTTCATAATCTAATCCTCCACACTAACATGCAATTAGTGCCCTTTTCGCCCTCTGCATACCAAGCAAGGCAGCTAGCTACAGCTTTCCCTGTTCAATCCGTTTAGCAATGCAGCTCGTAATGAATATGTACATTTTGGGGACCTGAGCGAGGAGGGTCACAGGCAATCAACCTTGAATTCAATTACGTGAGTCAAGGTTAATGACTCGGCACAGTGGTCAGAGGCTGTTGGAATACAGCAGATTAAATCAGCCTGTCAGAACTGACAATGTACAAAGGACAGAATTACTTGTGTGAGAAACAGGGAATCATGTATAGATAAAATGGTGTCAGTCTTCAGTGAAGATTATTTGGAGTTTGCTGTGGCAAATCTGATTGTAAATCTCCATTAGCTCTATAATATGGTTAGCCTACATAAAAACATGTCTGGATTGTAATGGAGAGTTTGCTAATAATGCTGTCTGAATGCCACCCTGGCTTGAAAACCACTTTTACTTCATCCTACATACTCAGGGAACCAGTAGAAAATAAAGTGGAAGCTCTATCTATCTATCTACCTATCTACCTATCTATCTACCTATCTACCTATCTACCTACCTACCTACCTACCTACCTATCTATCTATCTATCTATCATCTATCTATCTATCCATCTATCCATCTATCCATCTATCCATCTATCCATCTATCCATCTATCTATCTATCTATCTTGTTCACTGCATAGGTATGTCTTAGTTATTTTTGGAAAAGATTCAAATTTGGAAAAGAACTCCAAAAAACCTTTATTGATCAATTTATTAAACAATGATTTTGCTAGCTTTTAAAAGTGTGTTTTAAAAATCTTTAACATAGCTGGTACATAAACTACTTCTGTGTTTCACATGAGCTTAATGGTTGATGCCACATGCTTTAATGCTGGTTATTCTCCATTACCCCTGAGATAAGCAAAATAATGTACGGAAGCCAAGGCAGAATGAGAGTCACTCCTAGTACAATCCTTTAATTCTTCTGTGAAATCCTCAAGGATCTGGTCCTTGAAGTAGCTTTCTCACTTTGCCCAATAATACAGCTACCCATGGGAGGTTCTTTTATTAATAAGTGAGATAGGCTACCTTGGGCATCTGATTAATGGGACCATGACAGATCAGTGGTTCATCAGTATGTAGATAAATATTTTGGCTTTGACTGGGAATCTTCGAGAGCTTTGTTTTATGCTTGTTTTGAGGAGCCTAACTTCATTCATTAAAATGCAGATCATGACAATGTCTTCCTATCCACCGCATAATTGTGAAAATTTTACGATATAGTTTGGAACAAACTTGTATTTATGGATAATATTAACATTGTAAATGTGAATGTTCATGTGGACTAAAAATATAAATTCTCAGAAAAAAAAAGACAGAAAAAAAAACTTTTGATTCAGAAGATGTTAAACTGATACAAACCAAAAAGTCCAACTCTGACATGAATCAGTATAACAAATTGGGGGATTCTGCTCATATAATGACCTCATTAAAATAAGCAGCAAGAAACAAGTTTCCTTCCCTCCATATGCAATTCTCTGGAGTGATAGAAATATGCTGTAAGACTACTTTTCCTTAGCACCAACTACAATGTCTTGAACCCACCTTTATGGAGAATAGGTCCTCAGCACATTAACCAAAGAGAGTACGCGTTGTCTTCATTTAGCAACTGCATTTGGGATCAGCAACTAGGTCATGAAACAAAGCAGTATCTAAATGAAAATGGCCATGACTATCCTTATGATTTTACTTCAGTTTTCCTTTGCTTTTCTTTACAGCTGAACTGGGGGTTTTTCTCTTTCTCTTTGAGGACATTGGTCTGGAATAAATAAACAAATGAAAATAAGAGAAGAGAGATACTGTCTAGCTCATTAATGGGAGAAAGTTGAGGTTTTTTAGCACTGTCATAATTTCAAACAGTTAGTAATTAAGGCTGTTATTAGGCAAGGACTATCTGTATTATTTTGGCTGGTTTTTAGTATCCCTGTATTGGCAAAAGGTACTTTTTGCTCAAAATCTCTTAGCTTTTCATATTTATTATTTTATTTTCTTCCCTCTGCTATGTATTGGGAGACACAATGATATTGTCATCAACTTTAGAAAAAGAAACATTTTCCTGAAGGGTTTGAGATGTTTTATTGCCTTTTTAGGGATCAACAACAATCCAAAGCAAAATACTTGACCACCTTCTCCACTCCTTGGGAGTGTTGACTGTTATTTTGCAAGCAAAAGTTATCATTCTATATACAGTAATTCTAATAATTATTTGGGTTTCTCAAGAGATACAAATTTCTCAAGATAACTGTACCAGTTCACAGCCAAAATATTTTAAAATACTATTTTCTTCCACACTGATTTCACCAGGAGAACAAACAGAAAATATATATTCATTTAAAGCATGCCTCCCCTTTTATATCAATTGCTGCCTTATCTTAAATAGCCATCAAAAACTTTGTAGCCATACAACAGTGAAATTAAGCATTCAAGATCACATGCATAATACTGGGATGGTCCTTTGACAGATTTGGGATTTGCTTTTACCTAACTGTAGTTTTAGATCAGGTTTATTTTGGTCCAGGGCTATTCATTTGTGTTCCTATTCCCCAGGAGCAATTCAATTGGCTGCTGACTTCAAGCTAGTAAACTCCAGAAGCAATTAGAAAGTGTAGCTTTAAAGCAGCTACCTCTGTGAGCCTTTTTGCACAGGCAACTTGAAAGCTAATTGTTCTGCTTGGCACTGTTTACACAGATCTTCTTGCTGCTTGAATACACCAGAAAATGGGGATGTTAAAATTAAGACTGCTGCTTACAAGTTGAGCACTGAGATATTTTAAGACTCTTGACAGCTCAGTGTCAACAAGTAAAGCTTTTCTTAAGATGGGGATGCAGAAATGAGGAAAAAATTCACTTTGCTCATTTTATTCTTAAAAATTCATCTGCTTAATAAAAAGAAAAAGTGGGAATTGTGAAAGACAATAAAAGCTTTCTGACTCTTGCTTTTTGAGCTGACTATTATATAATAGGATTTGCTAAAACCCTTCTGTTACATTTCCAGTTCCACATGTTGCTAGTGATTAGGTCTTGAGCTGTCTGAAAGCACAAAATTACTTGCTGTATGCTCATTTACCTGACAGTTACATAGTTGTATTTACTTTATTATACTGTTAGTAATACTATAGTTGATCATGCACTGTTGAATGCGTGAACAGACTCTACCAGATAACTTTTGAATTTGAGGTCTTACCAATGAATTGGTTCTCATCTGATGCTATTCTTATTAGGTCCTATGTTACATATATATAGATTCCAACACAAAGTGATGTCTTATATTTTGGAAAGCAAATCCTTACAGATTTGATATTACAGACAAATCACAGTACCATTATACTTCTTGCTGCTTAGATTTCAGGAATCATGTCAAATAGAAGAGTTACATATGAAACTGATTCACATCCTCAGTTTGAAAACGCTTATCCTTTGTTTTTGGTCTTTATGTGTTAATATCTTCATAGTTAAAGTACAATGTATCAGTTGCTCCCATTTCTGGATCAAGAAGCTCTGCTCCTAGTTACTCATACCTTAGTCACTTCCTAGTTGGATAGTCACAATATGTTGTTCATGTCCTCAAAAAGCATCTGGAAGTCCATTTTGGTCCAGATGTGGCAACATGGGCAGTTTTGGGTATACTATGGCACACCTACATAGCACTACTCATGCATGAGTTGCAGTGGTTTCCAGTAGATTTCTGGTTGCAATTCAAGGTGCTGGCTGTCACCTGTAAATGTGTCTCATGGCCAGGGAAACTGAAGAATGGCCTGTCTATTGCAGTATCTCTCTGTCCTATCAGATCAGGCAGGCTGAACATACTCCAGATCCTTGGCTGAGATAATATAATCCTTTGGGTCCTAAGAGGCATTCCTTCTCTGTGTCAAGTCATGCCTTGTGAACAGCTTCCCTCCTGAAGTTCAGAAGGCCACCACTGTTGGCCTTCCCAAAGTCTTTGACTCTTCCTCAGGTTTGTATGTGCTTTATCCTGAATTATTTGAATACTTACATATTTTTATCTGGTTTCTTCTATTGTTGTCTTTTCTGTTTTCTTCTGTACATTTTTGTATTGATGCCTTTTTAGCCACTCAGAGTTATTTATGAATAAAATGGGCAGCCATATACATGTATTAAATAAATAAACAATCCTGTGATCATATTGTGATAATACCCATATGAAATTGAGCTAAATGATTTATGCTGAGATAGCCAGATGAGTTTGAGGATTTTCTATAATTGCATGCTGTTGTCATTCTCTTATTTTTGGATGCATAAAATATTCCTGAGGCCTGCCTTTTAGCTATGCAACATTAGAAGCAAAGTCCTTTTTTAAAACCTGCATGCTTTAAAACTTGCGAACATTGGTGTTCTATTATCAGATATTCTGATTCTTTATTCTATACCTTACAAATGTTAGTGATTTTAATTTTAAAAATAAATGTTGTCAGATGACAATGTAAAAAAATGTAAGGGTCATTTACTCATGATTTGATTGAGTGGATTATTGATATCTTTTGAAAATATAAGTAGATCATGGAGAAAACTCTTCATGTTAAAGATACCGAAGTTATATTGCATCATGTCCCAAAATTGAACATCAAACCATTTGATTGTTTTTGAGGAATGATTTTGGGAAATTGTCATATGGGCCATTAGATTTATATACCCCCAGCAGCTGATAGACCCAGAGGGGTTTCAGATGAAACTGGGGTTGTCCCTATTGGTATATTGCATGCTCCATCCAAACTCTTGATTGCTGTTTGGAATAATGAAGCCTTGGATTTGATTGTCACTATGTGACTGCTCTCCTGAAGACAGATGAAATGGGGGAAGAGACATCTAGAATGTTACTGGTGCTCAACAAATGATGAACTCAAATATGGGTGAGAACCAGTATTAAGGCCTAACTTGTATTGGTAAGAGTGCTGAAGTGGCAATATTTCACCCTTATTATATCTGCAGACTGCCATTCCACAGTCCTGTTTAGGGTGATATGAGCCATCTTGGGTAAAGGGGGCATCAATAATTTCTTCCAGGGGTCTGCAGAAGAAGTCACACAGCATTTGTCAAAAAGAGCTGCACAGATTTGTTCCCAGTTAGATGCTGGTCTTGTCACAGGTCCAGGGAGTAAAAGTGCTGGAAAAGTATTTATCTTTCTATAAGGATTATTTATGATGTGCCATGTCAAAGTTGCATTGATTAAAATTTCTGTATTATAAATTGATCCTACTCCACCTCATTTAATATATTTTTCTGTTTTTTAAAATGCCACGTACATACGACTTGTATTCAGAATCATCTCCTTTGAGTGTCTCTGTGGTTGTCAGTACAATTTTGTGTGATTGTACACTAAAAGGTCATAGTATGGAAGAATTTTTCAATTATCACCATTGTTGATGTGTTATTAATTAGGACCCTCCAGTTGAAGAAGCTTGCATTTCTCTTTATTAATCTAGATTAATACAATCTTTGTTAAAAAAGATAAACCTTCTTTAAACAGAAATGGTGGTCTCAGATACAACCTTCCTTCTGTTTACAAC
>JANHZU010001952.1:178174-192859 GCA_032468055.1 Acrochordus granulatus
CATACAATCTTTGATTAAATGAAGATGAGAAACAGACTTACATTTAATTCTTGCCTACATTCTCATGTACCTAATTGCATGAAATGATATTCACAACATTTAATGTGAACATTTGAAAGGAAATTGAAATCACTAGCTGCTTATAGTCGTATCTCAATCCAATTAGGCATCATTCCTGATTACAGATACTAATTTTTCATTAGTATTCATTAGTATTTTCGTTAGTGCATAAAGCTACTGATAGAGATGAACATGAAGTTCATTGAACCTATTTTTCTCATTTAAATTATTATATATATGCATACTCCAAAGATATTTTTTAAAATTTGCTTTCATTTTAATTTTTGCTTCCATTTCTTTCCTAATTCTCTTTTCTGAAGTTTTCATCTTTTTCAATAAAAAGCAGCAGCGAAAAAAAAACCCCAATGTTTAATCTACACTGTAATATGATACTCTACTTATTCACTCAGACATTGAATCCAAAAATGTTTTATGGCACTTTCTTCTAAGTACACAAAATAACATGACTGAAAAATTATTTCCTATTTTTTTTAAAAGGAAGGAATATTATTCTCCTCTACTTTTAAAGGTGTTGATAAAAAGTGTTTTGGATTTGAATCAAATCTTCAGAAATAACTATATATTTCCTCAATTATTTTATAATTTTTGACAAAACATTTGAAAACTGTAAACAAGTGGAATAAATATAATTCTACCTTACTTGGAAAGTTCTTACTCAATTCAGTGCTTAGTTATTAAATCTATACTTCGTTATGATTAGGGAAGATTCACTATAGTTAGTGGATTATGACAAAGGTATGTCTCATTGATCACAGCATGCATATTCTAAACTTAACCTTATTTGGATATAAACCAGTATTTTATGCATTCATTTATTTAAAAGATATACAGGCTACTTTTAAGGGCAAAAATACATTGAGGAAGTTTATATATTGTAAAAAGGACAAAAATAAATAAAGTTAATATGAAGTTTTAAAACACCACTCCTGAATGGCAAAATTCCAATTCCAGGTTGAAAAGTTAGTAACATTTATTTTATTTATTTATTTCAGATACTTTTATGCTTCTTCCCTAAAAAAAAAAAACACAGAATCTGAGCAGCTTGGGGAAAGCTTGGGTAAATAAACAGCTCTTTGAAGCCTTCTTAAAAGCAGAAGGGCTAGGCATTTTCAAGTATGGAGTCCTTATTTTGTTGGTCAAAGGAGAAAGTGAGTAGGAGTTTCAACAGTCTGGAATAAAAATGAGAAGGACCTTTCTTCTGGACAGTTTGATGCAGGTGAAGTATAATCTTCAAATAACTTGATCTTTTTCCCATCCATCCATCCAACCATCCATCCATCCATCTGAACAATACTTAGTGGAGCAAAGCAATATGTAGTCAATCTTACTGTCCCTATGGATTCATTGAAATTAATTAGTATCCTGGTATGCATGACTTATCAAATTAGTTTTCTAACCACAAAGAACAAATATGATTGGGTAATCCTTATACAAAAAGATTATTTGCTTCTTGAGTGATATTTTATACAATACCCAATCAACTAGAGCCTGCAGTTGATTACAAAATTTCTGAGCTGCATTATCTTGTCTAATTTTCTCCTCCCTTTTTGTCTTGCTTTTCCAATAATTAAATTTATGATTTTCAACTATAATAAGATGGAAAATGTATTGGCTTTGTATGGAATTCTTCAAAAATGCTATCCCTGAGTTGTGTATTCATGCTTCTGGTGCATAAGAGTATTGAGACTCTAATCCTCCCCCCGCTCACAACTGTTTGCAGTAGATCATATTCAGATGGTCCAATTTTCAAAGAAGCCCTCAAACCAGCCATTAATTTCACAGGTGCTGTTTCCTCTAAGCATGTGGATATAATGAATACAAAATTGTGCATGCAAGATTAGAGGCTGCAGTCTGAGTTCCCACTCTGTTTTGCATGCTAGTCTCTGTCTTTCTGTCAAGATCCCTTCCTTCCTTCCTTCCTTCCTTCCTTCCTTCCTTCCTTCCTTCCTTCCTTCCTTCCTTCCTTCCTTCCTTCCTTCATTCCTTCCTCCCCCTCTCTCCCCTCTTCGTTTTCTTTAACCACTGCAGTAGACCCTGTTAAATAGGTGTCTTTAATGGACCCTTTGACATAACCATCATCTGAGCACAAAGAAAAAAAATTAGATCCTGTAGTTTGTGCTGAGAATGATATTTTGTACATATGAAGCCAACCAATAAAACTTAAGTTAAAAGACTCATAAAAATAGCAGTTATGAGACATGAAGTGATTGGATAGAGAATTAAGAGCATGCATAAAGAGGCCTCAGCTCTTTGATGTTTATTACCACTGTTGAGCAAATAGGAACAATGCTGCTTTTCATGAACACATCATAGCATTTGGTATTTCACATTTGTTTCCAATTTTTAACAGCTAACATTGTGGGCTTTCATTATGCCATTGTCTCTCAAAATTGCAAGGGCTATCATGGATGTAATCTACCTTTTGTACAGGATAATTTGGAGCAGTTTCAGGCCAGGAAGGAACATCTGGCTTGAAAGGCTAAAGATCTGGACACTTTTAAGAGTTCGAGACTGGGACATGTTAGAAGGTCAGTTTCCTCATAAACTTCCCTTATTGCACTCAGTTTTATTCATTATATTTGACATACTAAGCTTCTGTATCTTGGCATAAAGAGACACAATATTGCAGCGTATTGGCAAACTCATTTGCTTTTCACTGTTAGTGTTGTGTCCAAATATCAATCCCCCGGGATAAACACGTGTACATAGACTGTACGAAAATGAGCCTCAGCAGCAGGTGGCCTTTTGCAGCCTAATGAACATGGCAATCTGTTACTATCGCCACACTGCCTTTCACCAGACAATTAGGCAACTAAGCATGTAATTATTCAGGCCAACGAGTAGTGCCTCTTCTCTAATTTCATCTTTTCATTGCTGTTTACTCACCCACACTCCCCTCATTAATGAGAGATTTTCCAGTCTATGCTAATTGGTTTCAATAACATTCATTTCAGTTGAAAGGGGAGCGATTCTGTTAATTGGAGAATCGAAAGCGTCTTTTCATTTCAAGTGCGTCCTGCTATGGAAATCTGAATCCTCTCAACAGGTTCAATCTAATGAAATTAAGTTACACAGCCATTGGTGGCTTAATAGAAATAAAGTAATTTATTTTCATTGGAGCATGTGCTGGAGGTCCTGAACAATTAATACGGCTTGTACTGGAAGAAATTGAAAATCGGGATTCTAAATAAACAAGAGAAAATCTCCCCTCCCCCCTTCAGTGTTCCTTATTTAACTCCCTTCCTTTGATTATGCAGCTAATCTATCCCATTTTAGAAATACGTACAGAGATAAGGAGAATAATGCTGTTTAAAAATAACAACAAAACTTAACATTGAATAGTTAATTCAGAATAATCAAATGAGAACCACCTTAACATTCTCATTGATCTGTCAGTTTAGTATTATTTTACACAATAAAAAAAAACAATGCATAGAAATATCCAAATGGGCACATGCTGATGATTAAAAATTTGGTTATGTGCTGGTTCATTTGGCTTTAATAATAAGGAAAATCCCCAAAGTATGTGAGAATCTGTTTCTTGGAACTTCAGATGGATGGAAAAATATTAGCACTGTTTTTCCTACCGCTGAAACTCTGTTTCATGGACCCCATATTTTGCTCTCCCGTAATCATTATTGCATGAAAGTTTTGGAAATTACAGCATGAAAACAAAACATTTCTATCCCCAAACATCATATCAGGCTGCCAAAACATCTGATCATATAGTATCTTTGTATCAATTCTAAACATGGAAATGGTTAATTTCTTTTATCTAACAGATATTTGGCTTAAAGAGTCTTTAGAAACCAAATGTTTTGTTTAGAAGTTAAACTCTAAAGGTGCTCTTGAAAGAAATAGAATGAACAAATCACCTTTTCATAACTTGTAGCCCAACCATAGTCATGCTGAATAGAGACAATATGAATTCTTCTATTTAACATTGGAACACATCAAACCGGGGAAAGCTAGAAGTAAATAAATGAGCAGTCTAGCACTTAAGCTACTTAATATTATCTTTAACCGTGATTTCTGTTCTTTCCTTGCCCAAAAAGAAATAAAAAAGAGACACATTAACAGAATAATGTGAAATAAAAAAATGATATTTGATGTATTAAGACCCTCTCATGTTTAGTAGAATTGCAAAAGATGGTTGTATATAATTTGGCCTTTGTATTTATTATTATCTATATTGGGAAGGCGGGTATAAATTCAATCAATTTATTAATCCATCAGTCAAAAATTTTGCAAGGTTTTGAGCTTCACAGTCTTTCACTGCTGTCATACATTTTCAGTCTTTTTGTGTGTGGTAATGATTTGATTAAGAGAAAAGAGAAAATATATAAGGATTACTGCGTGAGTTGTGCCATTTGTTTTATAGGGCACAAACAGTTTGAGATAAGAGGCATTTTGTTAGATGTGCAATCTGTTTGGCAAGGAAGGCCATACTGATTTCAGGCTAATTATTTATTTAGTAATATTCTTTTATATTCTCTATTATATTCTTTATGTAATATTCTTTACTCCTTACTGTTTATTCTTTACATTCTCTAAGGACTAGCATGCCCAGAATGGAAATAATATTTGGAACATTATATTTGGAAGCAAGAGGCAAACAAATGTGCTGCAATGAATATGTGGAAACTAGCCAGAAACAATAAGTACCAGTTATTAAGCCATGTGGATAAATATAAAAAAATAAAGCAATTAGGAACTGTTTAAGTGGTTCCCATTGCAGCATTGCTCTGCAATGGCTTATCATAAGATGAGAGAAAATGGTGTACAGGTAGTCTTAATCTTATAAACATAATTGGGATCAAATTTCTATCACTAGGCAATATGGATGTTTAGTAAGTTGCATCTGATTTTATTAATTTTTTTTCAACAGTTTTTCAGTGAATCACCATGGTCATTAAGTGAATCTAGCTTCCCCCATTGTTGGAAGCCTCTTAGAAGATTGCAAATGGCAATCACATGACCTGGGATGCTTCAACTGTCATAAATATTTGCCCCGGAATTTTGATCACATGACTGCGGGGACATTGCGATGGTTGTAAGTGCAATGACTGTTTGTAAGTCACTTTTTTCAGTGCCATCATAACTTCGAATGGTTGTTAAATGAATGGTCGAAAGTTGAGGACTGTCTGTAATGCTAAAACTTTGAGCACTTTGCTCATGCTTAGAATAGAATCAAAAGAACAGAATAAAAGTTCCCTTATCCTTTCTCTACTTGAACCTTATGTCCAGCCCAAGTAGATATGGATTTTCGTGGTTTAATAACAAAACAAAGCCTATCACAGGACAGTATAGAAATGCAGCTCATAGAGTTAATTGGCATTTGATTTCAAATTTAGGGTGATATTTGGTGATACAAATATCAAATGTAAGGCAGGGTATGCCCTGCATGAAAAATTGCATTTAAGTCATTGTTGTTGCTGTTATTAATAGTTTAGATTTGAAAGTATCAGGCTTCTTAGCCTTTCTGAGTGAATTTTGTATTAATTTATAATGTAGCCAGGGACAGGCTCAGGAAAAAAAAAAAAGCAATTCAAGTCTTGAAAAGTGAGAGCTGCCCAGCTGAAAGCACATATAACCTGGTCAGTTCCACACAGAAGCAATTCCTTCAGCAGCCATCCTCAGATTTCTATTCTACTCTTCCCCGCACTGGAATATTCCCATAATTATACTATTCTTATACATTAAGTGACCATTAAATAACTTATGGATATCTATTATTTTTGATGTCATAAACATTTCCTCAAGTTTGGCTCATTTTTGCTTAACCAAACTGAACTACTATAAAATGAGATGAACGTGTAATTACTAAAGAGCCTGTTTCTTGTTCTCTGGCTTTAAAACCCAGCTGTAATGACCAATATGTTTTATTGTAGTTTATATTTTATCAAATTATCTGACTGGAAAAAGGACTTTCCAAAAAAGATTATCAAAGTAGTGCATTTCAATCTCTAATTCTTGCCTGCTTTATTTACAAATATTTCTACATGGAAGTGGAAAAATATGTAAATTCTCTTGCTTCCCTCGATCCTTGCTAGTTTCTAATGTGTCCAATGGAGATGAAGTTATAAAACAATACGTTATATTCTATTATGAATATTTCAAGTATTATTTATTTTTTTCATGGATAGCATATAGTGCTGACATTTGATTTATATCAGTATGGATATACCTGGGGTTGCTAGGGTTACCCAATTTCATTCACCCACAGATATTTGAGATCTACATAATCCTATCACATCGTCCACTGAATTTCAAAGTGATGTTGATAAATGCTACTTTCCATAGATGATATTTCCATTTAGATGTGATATATCTCAAGTCTTCTATCTTTTAAAATATTGTGGTTGATAAAATTTTACATAATGTGCAAACACAGAGAGGCAAGTTAACATTTCCTCCTCCCAAATTTGAATCCCCTCTTCCAAAAAAATCTTTACCAAGTAAGAAGCATTTGGAATTCAAATATGTCAAGGTTACCTTTCCTTACAAATTTAAATAGTTATTTTTCAAGCTTTATCACATTACCTTTATAAGAAAGAATGCATAGACCTAATCTATGCTAGAAAACATATATCTCAATGATTGGCATTTATATCTTAATCTCAGCTTTCTGAGCTGCCCAAGGTATAGTCAATTTATTCAATTGAATTTGAATTTGAAAATGCTATACGTTATACAAAATGTGTAACAAATAATGTAAAATTAAACATTATCATGGCATAAACATTTTCCCTTGCTAACATTGTTTTGTTAATGGAAATGATTCCATAGAATCAGAGCAACCACTAATAAACCCTGTTCCTCACTCTAGAACAGTCTTATCTAAACGGGTGCCAACTATATTAGCTGGGAGAATGTTGATTGGTGTTTCTGGTAGCGATAGTCCTAACCATTAGAAGCCAGTAGACTGGAGGAACCTGCTGTAAAGTTCTAATTTCTTGAACAGGAGATCTTGAAGATAACTTGAATAGGAGAGTGACTACAGCTAGCATACAGATCTATTGTTTCACATATGTTTGAACACTTTAAAGAACAAAGTTAATACTGGATTAGACCCTGAAAGAAAACATGTGTCAAGTGCAATAAATATGTACTATATGCTATTTTGCCACAGTAATGCCTTTATTGTGTGATTCCATAATGATACCATTATGTGATGCATATTTGCTTAATAGAAGAGTTTCCTGAGCAATTGTATCTAACTAAGTCCAAAATGGCCCCTGAGAAAGATAGATCGAAGCAGAAGCTAGAAGATTGTGCCCCTGAGGAGAGCCAATGGAACAGCCACCGGGGAAGAACCACCACCTGGAGGGGACAAGGAAGCCGCCACCAGTGCCAAGGAGGTAGCAGATGAAGAGGAAGAAGAAGCAGAGATTGCCACTATTGCTGCTACTGCACCAGAGAAGGATGAAGAGGGCACTGGGTAGGACAGAGGAAGCCCACCCAAAGAGGGTCCTCTGGCAGTGCCCAAACAGCCCCCACTGGCCACCCACCCTGCTAGCCCTTGCCCATTGCTGCTGCTGCCCTCACTTCTGCAGCTAATCTTGGAGCACATCATGGAGGAGGAGGTGGAGGGCGAGTGCCTGGATCTCTGCCTCCAGCAGCTCTACAAGTAGGTCTTGGCATCTCCTTTGTATCCCGTTGGGTTTGGCATCTTCTTTGTATCCTGATGACCCTCAAGATAGCACTGCAAATGGCAGCCTTGGTGAAGTGAACTTTCATACTCTGTTGTAATTCCGCAGTTCTCTGCAAGTCTTTGAGGACTACATATTCCAGAAAAAAACTCCTGGACATTGGAAGTCATGCTTTACTGCTGAATATCTAACTTCATGTATTATTTGTTATCATTTTATTTACAGTTGTCTTGAATCAGTGCTGCGAGCTGCAATATCAGAATCAAATTCCTTGTGTGTTTAACCACTTTGGTATCTGAATCTGATGTATCTGGAAAACATGATCCCACTAATGGGCTAGTGTAAACTTTTCAAAAAAATATTTCAGTCTGCAAACATTTTGGATGCATACAGATTTATGGCATGAAGTACATTTTCTAAACTTTACAGATAAATAGACATTGTTTTTAAATATTTCATAAATTTTGAGGTAGAAGAGGCAAGATAAATGAGTGACTATTTTTCTTCTGTTAATTGTAGAGAGATCATGGCTAAAGATAGTCTGACCCCTAATCAGAATTTCTTATTGATCATTCCTGAACAATATGGAAGAATCCTACAACTAATCATTGAGTCAGTGCTGTATTTGGCAAACTATGCTACAGCATCATTGTGCCTATCCTGATTTGTTTGCAACTACTATAAAGAGAAGTTAAAGATGGAATTTTGGCTCTTCGAAATGCTGTTATTGTTCATTTAGTGTAATCTGTGTGCATGACATTTACAAGTAATCTCCCACCCCACAAGAAGCCTTGCCCAAGAAGCTTACAATGATTCCCTAATCTTTTCTGAGTACTTGGCTATTATTTATTGACTAAGATACGCTATGATGATATTTATTAGGGTTGCTATAGGGAGTTGTGGAAGGTGCAGTCATTAGGGGTCAGATAACAAGTCAAGGGTCTTCCTGCTGCTATGGAGCCTCCTAGTGGTGTGACTGTTGTATAAACACTATCTACCTTAATCGGAAGAGTAATTTCAACAGAATACTTCTATTTGTATGCCCACTTTGTAGATAATGTAAAAAAGGAAAAGATCCTCTATCCTCGTTTCCTTAACAGCTTTTTCCTTTGCTTTATGGCCTGTTCACAAACAGTTCATATGCAGAGAGTTGATTATATCAGTCCTTCTTAATCCAGACATGTTGGACTACAGCATCCATATTACAATACTCAGCAATCAAAACCTAGTTGGAATGGTCGGGAAGTGTGGGATTTGTATTATGTAATTGTTCATAAATCTCCATTAGCAAGCAAAACATTTATTCCTCTTCGTTTGTTCCCTGAAGCACTAAGAAGATGCATTCTAGTTCTGTTATTAATAATAATTTCCTGGATAGTTAAAGCAAAGGCAGAAATTGTACAATTGGGTAGAAGTGAATTTGGAACTAAAATGATAAAAGTGTTCCTATTCATAAAACAATTTCTAACAGCTAAAGGATTCATTATATTATTTTGTATAACTGCAATTAGATGTTTATGGATGCTTTGTAAATGGATATAAAAACTTAAATGGATAAAAAACATACTAATAAGTATGTTCTTGAAATAACTCATTTAACTATGAAGGATGTAAGAATTGACAGGTATATTAAAAATGTGGACAATACTTTCAAAGATGTAGATAAAAATCCAAGATCCTTAGTTTTTTCCACCATTAGAAGCCAATTGGCTATCAAACTTCCATTGGAAAAGCATTCATATTTTTGACCCTCCACTATTATTAATTTAAGCCAGTAGTAACATTTCCAGTGGAAGGATTTCTGAGGGTCAAACTATTAATGAATGTATAATAACTATCCAATTGTAAAGCTTCATTTTATATATGCAATGGAAACATAGCCAGGCTGTGATATTTAAAGGTTATAACAGTTAATAAATGAACTTAGCTTGTCAGTCTGAGAGTCACTTCATGTTAGATGGGCAGCCACATAAATCTGACAAATAAAAACAAATAAATCTGAGTATTTAAACCAGGGATCCTGGATATGTGACATTTCTTGGTTGTATTGTATGATTTTTTAATAGTTTTATCTTGATTGTTATGTGATTTACTATATGTCTTTTCTATGTGGCTTATTATTTTTAATATGTTTAGCCATCCGATCATGTATTTGAGATGGGCAACCATAAACATTTAATAATTTTTTTTAAACTTCACTTTCATGCCTTCTGTCAGATGTATTATAAGCCCGATAAAATGTCTCGATGGTCATCAGGCTGAGATTATTTAAGATGCCTACAAGTAGAATTAGAAGCATTTCAACTGGGCAGCCATTGCATGGCAACCCTCCATTTTGGAAGTTAAAATTAAATACAGTTGAGATTATAGGTTTGCAGCAATTGAACAATAACTGCTTCTCTGGTAAAAAAATGGTTCCATAAAAAAGGAAGCAATAAAGATCAATATTAGTTTCAACCTCATCCAAAAAGGCTTAAAAGACACTTAAAATCCAGTTTGGTGTTGTGGTTAAGGTGCTGGCCTGGAAAGCAGAAGATGTGAATTCAGGTCCTGACTTAGGCATGAAAGGCAACTGGATAACTTTGGGCCCGTCACTCTCCATCAGTCCAATCCCCTTCTAGGTTGCTTTGCGTTACTTATAAAGTAAAAAAGGTGGGATAACAATTTGGTGGGAAAGGTAACCACATTCTGTGTGCCTTGGTCATTCCGGCCACGTGACCACGGAAGCATCTTCGGACAACTCTGGCTCCCTCAGCTGTGAATTAGAGATTAGCACTGCTCCCTAGAGTTGGACACAACTGGACACGGGGAACCTTTACCTTAAAATCTAACATAATAAAATAAAAGCAACCCCATCCACACAATGCATGTTTAAAACGGGCAGGCTTTGATTATGAGGTTAGAGCCATCAACTCGCCTACTTTGACCCTCCAGATACCCTTGTATACAAGTTATAGCATTTTGCAACGGTGTTACTAAATGATTGAATGGGTTGTTACAGCTCAATGAACTATTTCACCCCATTTTATTGAATGATACAAGAAAATCAATGGTAAATAGCTTCTTTTAAATGTTCTTATGAGTTAATCATCTGCATGCTTTATGCTTTACAACAAATTTTGCTTTACATATTGTAAACTTACATGCTGGGAGCAGCCATTTTTTTTATCCCAAAAGCTCCCTACGGATATTTTGAATGAATGACTGAATGATTCAATACATAAGTGAATGAATATGGAATGGCTGCAACTAGTTCATCTCGCATAGTTTTTTTATTGTACCTTGACAGGTCCTATAAGTAATTTCAAAACCTGCTGGAAGAGTTTGCTTTTACTGCAGTTTTTATTTCTTGTTCTACTTCGTCGCTTTCAGCTAAGTTGTTCATGTGAATAATCGCTTGCATTAAAACTACACCTTCTGTTTGAAGTATCTACTTTTTAAACAATTTTCAGTCTATTTATACTGTACAGCATTACAGTTAACCACTTCAATCGCAGTGCTAGCATACAAAACATAGCATCAGGTGCTCCTGAAAGGGCAGAGAACTCTATTGCTTCATTCAGCTCTATACAATATTGTTTACAACCACTTGTTACTATTATTAAGCAAACAAGATGGAGGGGGGGAACTAGAAATGTGGAATTGGAAGAAGGCTATGAAAGGAAAAATTACAGAACTAATTTTGATGATATAACTTGATAATATATGAAAACAGCTGAAAAATGCCTCCCAAGGTAATTAGGGAGGAGTTGGTGTGTTAAAACACTTTCCAGTGAACTGGAAGGAAAACATAATGTTTTGTAAATATTGATAACAACATTGTCTTTTCAAATAAGGTAATTCAAAGTGCTAAGGGTGGGGGAGAGGGTAAACCTGGTGAGAATTATGGAAGAAAAGGTGCTTTAAATCTATGTAATAAAACTATAAAGTTAATGCAGGAGCCGTGTTCCATTTGATTGTGTAGCCATTTGATAAGAAGTTCATAGGAGTTCAGTACTTAGGCTAATCAGTGTACACCATAAAATGGGTGTTTAATGAAGGCGGATGCCAAGAAAAACATTGTATAATTGTACTAAGCAGCTCTCTGAGTAAAATGATAGCTTTGAAAAGGATGAAATATAGTATGCATTTGGCCTACTGTTTGCTTAAGCCTCGGAACAGTTTTTTTTTAAATTTCATTTTCAAATGCATCTCTGAGGAGATTTGTAACAACAATACAAGCTGAAAAATAAGCTGTTAACTGGATCAAGAGCTGTCATTCATTCAGAATAAACTATCTGACAATTTTATCCATTTTACCCCATGCACATTTTATTGTCCTTTGACAAAGAAATCATCTTAATTTGGAAAAAAAAGACATATAGAGATGTACAAAGCTTGAAAATGATAAACACACTCTTAAAACATATTCTGTATTCTGGAATATAGCTATTATTCTATCATAGCTTACCTCTACCTCATGTTTCTAATGAAATTCACGAGAGCAAATCGTTTAGCTGTCTTTGTTCCTATTTTGGTATAGGATTTCATGAGTTTTAGGCTGGGAAAGCCTTTCTCCATTTTGAAGTTTACAGAAGAAGTTAAATTTCTGTGGGAAGCAGCTTTATGCAAATGCTGAAAAGGAGTAAGAAACAATAAGGAATTAAAGGAATTCATTTAGGAATTAAAGACAGGTGATAAGAAAGAAAACCTAGTTGCCATCAACACTATCCCTTTCTAACCTACCATCAGGCCCCAAAACATGAATGATACACAGCAATTTTTTTGAGTTTTTATTGTTTCACACCTATAAACAAAATCTTGCGAGACTCAGGACTCTACATCTTCATCTACAATATGCTTTCTGAACTGTTAGGGAGGGGCTGTCTTCACCCTCTTTCTCTCACATATAATATTTTTAATATCTGGACTAAGTTTCCTCTTACTTCTCTGGAATTCTACCTCCTGGGGATCCATCTCCTTACTACATTCTATCATACCTACAATCTCGCTTTGTCTCTACCAAATCTCTATACTGTTTCACATATTGCCTTTTGTTCCTTAAACATCTCATTCATTCATTTATCTCAACAGATTGTATGTTATGTACTACTTTTTTACCAGTCTATGCATGTATCGATTTTTTCCCACCTATTGGCCTATCTTTGGTGAACATTCTACCAAAGTACATGCATTCACTTAGTTGTTCTATTTCTTTTTCTTTTTTTTGCCATCTATTCTCTTTGTGAAGCACAGTTACCTGATTTGATATTTAAAATTTCAGATTATCATGGAGGCTACTACTGCAAAAATTCAAATATCAGTGAACAACATGGCACGTTCTGTATAAAAAAGTATTCACAGTAACATTGATGATGTCATCTAATTTGGTAATGAAACATCTGCAGAAAACCAACCAAGCTTAGAGAACACCTAGGATTCTACAAGAGTATTTGCAGTTCTGTCTCTTCAGTGCAGCACTGCTGAATCTATTACCAGTTCACAGATGAAGCACCTTATCAGCAGATGAAGCAGCCCCATGTAGAGTTTTATATACAAGGTGACAACGGCATGTGTTACTGTTGCTCAGTATCCTCCTGAAAAGTAAAAAGCTGGTTTGTACAAATGAATCTCCTTATTTTTGCCTTCTCTTTCATTACCTTTCCCTTTATCTAGGGGACCAATAACATTTTTCTCATCATCAGACATACGTAGATGCAGTCTTCACACGTATACACATTAATCAAGTGGCACAGCCACTCCATAAGCAAGCCACATCCATATTTTAACATTTCTTCAGATATAGCATCAATAATGCAGAAGAAGAAATTTCAGTATGTTTAGATGATCATGCAAACAACTCCTGTTGAAATTCTTGCTCCTATACCACTATTGACTCCTACCATTAAAAGGGACTCTTACCCTCTTTGCATCTGGTCCTTTTATCTCCTTCCAATGCATGATTTTTCAGAGCTGATTTGAAAGTTAAATTGGAGCTCTGCTATCATACTTTAGGGATAGGAAACCTTCCAGATGTTGATCTTAATTTTCTTTAGGTCCCACTAATGTGACCAATTGTAAAAGATTATGGGAGCTGTAGTTTCTTTTATTGTTCCTTTCTATAAATAGAATAAAAACTAATACAGACTACAAAAATATATATTCTTATATTTTTGTAGTCTGTATTAGTTTTTATTCTATTTATAGATAGATAGTCCAGATATTAAAAATATTATGTGTGAGAGAAAGAGGGTGAAGACAGCTCCTCCCTAACAGTTCATCTAAACATACTGAAATTCTAAGAAGAAAAAATGTAGAAAAGAAGTAACTTCCCTGTTCTTCATGAGAAGTATAAATAATTTTAGTAAGTTCATCACCATCACTTAAAGTACAACATATACTTTCTTTGTGCTATATGTCTTTTATTAAATAAAAACAAAACCCAAGACTCATCATTCCAGTAAAGGCTACCAGAAATAATTAATTATCTATTTTAACTTTGATCAAATAAGCCAACCCTGATTTCCCTCTCTGTTAACGATGTTTAACCCCTTCAAATAAAGTCCCCAAGTTTAATTTTTTGTCATCTTTATTTTGTCAAAGAACCATTCAAAACTTTAATACACTTGTACAACTAGTAAAAGAGGTTTGTCTTTTTTTTTGTTGCTTCTTAAAAAAATGCTTCATGATTTTAACAGATCTTTTTTGTATATCCGGTAAGAAAAGATTATCCAAATCACTTTTCTGATTTAGGAGCTGTATATTTCTTTTAAGCAATGAAGCATCAACCAGTTTGTATGCCCAATACATTTGTCTATATATTCATTACTCATCATATTTAAATGTACATTAATTTCAGACTTATTTTGTATAGCTTTTTTGTCTTCTGTAACTTAATTGATACACTATTGATTATATGAATAATTTGAAGACTATTGTTCAAAAATATCCATCAAAAATTCCAGTCTTAGAA
>JANHZU010001952.1:196987-212838 GCA_032468055.1 Acrochordus granulatus
TGGTATTTGTCTTAGCAAACATATAAGTATATAGAGCATATAAAAAAGATTTTAGAGAGAACAAGATGCAGATTAAGATGCACCACTGTGCCCCTTACTTACTTTGTTGCATTTAAAGACCCTACACTTGCATATTCCATGCTGTGAGACTTTCATGTCTTCATAAATCTTTTTGTGAAAATCTTCCTGAGCAGGTCTTGTAAACTGATGGTATTGAGAAAGATGAGATTCAGAGGAAAAACAGTAATGGAATGTGAGGAACTTGGTAAAACCAAGGCTTAGTTAGAGCAGGTCTGTTGAGCATTGAATTGAGTATTAATCACTGAATTGAGTATTAACCACTGCTGAAAATTGTGAAGTTATATATGACATAGCTCTTAATACAGGTCTGCAGGAGCAGAGTTTTCTACTTAAAGGTAAGAATAAACAAGCAGGAAATTTAGAACTTTATTTGTACTTAAAGGACTAATGCAGAGTTAATTGAATAAACTGAATACAAATTAGAGTGTAGAGATGGAATTATGATATATAATATTATCTCTGCCCTTAAATGTCCTGCTTTTATTCCCAACTCTATCACTTGTTTATGACACTGAGAAAGATATACTTAAATTATTCCAGCAGCGTTGAGACAGAGAGCCTGAAGAATTCTCTGTATCTTCTTTATTGCTGAATATGTGGTATTAATGTCCTGCTAAATGGACAAGTTGGATATCGAATTAGATTCAGTCATTATCATCACTGTCATCATCTGAACTCTATAAAAATACAAGAAGTCAGCGATGTCACTGACTTTTGGAAACACCTATGAAAGTACTGTACATGCTTCTTGAAATAAGTATGCATTATAGCTCCCCAATTAGTGGTTTCACTGTTATGGAAAAGCCCAGAGTAATATAATTAATAACTATAGGTGTCATAAGTGAATAATGGATGTTCTATTTCAAGCAGAGGAATAAATGAATAATCCTACTATAAACCCATTAAAGATGCACAGGCAGCAAAGTGTATAGGTTAATAAAATGTTCAATAATAAATAAATTAACTGAGTGGTAATAAATTTCAAGGTTTTGTCGTCACTCCATTTGTGGACTACAGTGAATGTAAAATTTAAAATGCACACACCTAATAATCAGATTCAGGAGTGGATATAGTCTGAACCACTGCATCTGCTGAAAATACAAACCATTTTCAGAGAAGCCATGTTCACATATCAAACTAAGGAAATTTTTTTTTTGTTATTTGTGCCTACTGCCATCTTATTCTCAGTGTGTAGTGCATTTTAACCAATATCTGTGGTTTATTGTGCATTCAAATTGCAAAAGTCATTGCTTTGCACTTACGGAAATGAAATATCATAACTAATGTATCGCAACAAAAGTTTAAAAAACAGGCATCTGGATTGGATTTTTCAAGTAGAAGACGTTTCACCTTTTATCCAAAAGGCTTTCTCAATTCTGCAATTACCCTGGACGAGTGAGAGTCTTCACAGATCATAACTAATGGCAAATCCTGATTACAATTTGTGTAACTACAAAAATTGCGATTTTAGGTTTAAATGATATAAATCTTCAAATCTTGATTAAATGTAGTACACTTTGAAGTGATGGTGGTGATAAGGTTAAAACACCAATAAAACATTAAAATATCCAAAGTAACCAAAATCAAGCAAGACAATGAATAACATAATTAAAATCATTAACTACAACCATATATCATACAACCATAATCACGAAATCAATTCACGAATAATAATTATCACACAGGCACTATTCAACCATTAAATGCCCTTAATATTTTCCGTAATTCCATCACTGTGGGGGTGAGTGTAACATTCATGGGGAGGCTGCTACATTAATTAAAAAGCATAATCTCCTGAATTATGAGCCACCATAATCAGCTCCCCTTCTCTTCTGGAAATGTGAGATCCAGAAGCACTTCTTCCATAATGGGTTGGTTGATTCTGGTTGGAGAAAATAGTCTTGAAAATGTACAGGCACCGTGCAACCAGAACTTTATAGGTTAAAACCAACAGTTTGAATTGCATTTGGAAGTCACTATTAGTTATTGCATGTTCTTAAGCATAGCTGTAGTATGCTGTTGGTGACTTGTAGCTTCTCAGTACAATCCCAAGTTAGCACACTAAAGTAGTATAATCTAGTGATGAAAGCATGAGTTACTGTTGTGAGATTTTCAGGCTCCAGGTAAGTCTGCAAATGGCACAGGAGTTAAAGGGGCAAACGTTCTGGCTATGACCTGTACTTACCCATCCAGCACTAGCCATGAGTGATCCCTCAGGGATACTGCTTCCCCAGTGATAGACAACAGCAGAGCTAACTAAGAGTCTTATGGTACAAACAGCAAGTCTATTTTGTTTTAAAAAAAAAACCTTCAGTCTGCTTTGCCCCATCCAGACCCTAACAGCATTAGACACCAGGAAAAGATTTCCACAGTATTACCAGTTTGATCTAAAATGGTACTGTATATCTAGGTCTCATCAGCATATTGAAGATACCACATCCTATGTACCAATGGATGACTTTTTCTATGGCTAGATGGCAATCTAGAGATATTTGATATGCAAGAATTATAATAGGTACAGTACTGGTAGGTCAACGAGTAACAGGCCTGTTAATAATCAACGACAACATCATCCAATAGACTAAATCCACTAGGAAAGGAAAGAAATGGAGGTAGAGAGAAATTGAATGAAAATGAGTTAAGAGAAAGAGGGGTTTGAATAGAGAAGGAAATAAAAGGGAGAGAAACCTTCTTCAGGCCTACCAAAAGAATTAACATTCATCTGGCAAGCTTTATCTCCCAAGCACAGACTAACCTTCAAAGCTTTTCTCCAGCATTTTCAGCAGAGATGCGTGAAATTATTTGTAACTCCTCCCCATTTACTTGTTTTCATCTCCATCTTCTAATCCTGGTCTTGAATGTAAGACATCCCCCTCCTATCTGAAAGTTAATTATTTGGGATGGAAAAACTCATCTTCCAGGTTATCATTTTTGGGATAACCTGGTTAGATGTTGTTATAGTGCTTTGTTGCATATGAGTTCTTTCACATGTCTCAACATGAAATCAGTTAGCTTTCTTATGGGTGGATTCAACTGCACATTTCCCCCCTATAAATCTATGCTAGTGGTCCTCAATTGATATTTATGTGTATGAATATCACTGTGTGAATTGGATAATTATAAATTTGGCTAGCAGAAATGTGGATAATGATAATGCATGAGGAAAAATCAAAGATCCACAATGGAAGCCAAATTCCTTTCTCAAACTAAAGATTTGAGATCTAGGGAAAATTCAAATCCCCAATATATTAATTTGTCTATCTTAGTATTTTGATAGCAAGTGATTTCCAGCAGAATGTAATCTCACTGAATTCTTTTCACTTAGTATCTATAACAGTATACCTTTTGGCCATTATTAGCAACTTCTTTGGCTTTTCCAAACAAGAATTATGAATAATGGTTGCATTATGAATAATTGTTATGGCAATTTTCAATTCCTGCAGGAGACCACAAATACATATTTGATGTGCATATACTATAGAATCTCTGACCTTTTCTCCTCACAAGTCCAAAATCATGAGATTTGGTTCTATGTAAGAGGACATCAGAAAGAAAGTCCTAATGTACCTCAGTTGCTAATTGCCTTTATTGAGTAAAATCCACCAATCTGGAAGCTTATATAGTTATGTCAATTATGTCACATGATTTCTTAGATTGCTGGAAGTTCCCACCTTCAGTAAGAAAATGCAGTGGGAGAGAGACTTAGTTCTTCATCCATAGGTCCTATGGTTTGACATTGTCTGAACTGAGTTCTAAAATTCCTACTGGCTCCTGAAGACCATTTTCTTTGGCAATCTGGGGATATTTGATATGCCATATTTATATTTAACGTCATGTTTTTGATGCTGCTGCTATGCAAACTCATGAAGAATAATAAAAGGAAGAAAAATACAAAAGTAGAGCATATAAAAGAATGGCACCAGGAAGATGACAGCCAGAAATAGCAATTCTATATCGCTGTTTCTTCTTTCCATTACTATACCTTCTAAACACTCTTCTGAATTATAACCACTGCTATAAAATATTATTTGTTGCTACAGATGCTGGATTGGAGAATATTATAGCTATATATATATATAAAACTATGCAGAAAATGAAAACCTTGGATTTTATTTATTTTTGTAAAAGTATTTACAAATACTTTCATCTAAAGTTTAGATATCAGGTTTGCACAAATGTTGCTCTTTGGCTGAATTTTATTTATTGATTGTATTTATATACCACCAGACTCAAGAAAAGACTGGTGGTTTGCATCATAACATAAAAACTTAATAAAAACCAATAAAACCACAAATCTACCATAGGGTGATAGATATAATGATATCTTCACTCTCCAAATGCCCTTTGGAACATCTCAATCTTTAATGGTTTTGTAGAAAGTCAAAAACAAGGATGGCAGTTAATCTTCAAAGAGAAGCAGTTTCACTGAAACTGCAACTGGAACTAAAAATGCCTATGAATCCTGCTACCCTTCACTTATCTACCTTGGAAACCATTAAATATGTTTACAGCAAGTGCACACTGGATAAATTGGGAGGACTGCTGCTATGGGACACCATCTTGTGGTGTATAGGCATGTATTAATAGGTTTCTTGGTATTTGATAAATCCTTTGTTTCTGCAAATATATTGCCTACCACCACAACAAATTACAAAAATAAATTATGAAGACGTTTGAGAATCCAACTAGTTATCTAGTTTTGGAAGTCATAATGGCTTAGAATTTAATTCTTTACATGTGGCAGGCTATCAAGACTGCAGCTGGACCAGTTTTTAAATAGTCTGTGCTTTTAGTGTATTTCCTGGTGTTATTGTTTCAGCTGAGTCTTCGGTAGAAAATCTACACATCTTGGTTCAACTATGTATATGTGTATACATCAGGGTATTTTGATTTGCTACTTGGATCTGATTCCTCCCTTTGTTTTTATATTTGAATCCTATTTGAACCCACTTCCAAGTCTTCCTCAGTCTCTCAATATTTACCTTTACTGTTAACAATTGCTAACAGCTCAGTTTTAGCAAGAGGTTACGGCCTTCTGACCACATAATTGACAAATACTCATATAAAAGATTAGGATGTAATCTACTGATTATCTATTTATACGCAAATGAAAACATTTATAGTAACCAAAAACAAATAATTAAATCATCAACATTCATGATAATAATAATAATCATTAAAATCATTCATAACATCTTATTCTATAAAGAAATTAATGATACAAAAATGTAATTTTTAGGGGAAGGCTGTACCACAATATTCAGATTCAGAACTTTACTGGCCAAGCAGGGTTAGACTTGCAAGGAATTTGGCTCCAGTACTCTAAGTATACTTGCAAGACAACAGTAAATAGAATAATAACATAGCAATAATGAAATTACAGTAAAGTTTACATCCAAGTATGCAGCCAGTGGAAAGGAAATATTATAAAGTGTAGAATTAGAAACCTTATAAATTGTTAAGTATGTAAACACATTAGACAGAACTTCTGGGATAATTTCATAAAGTGTGAGTCAAGTATTCAGCTGAATAATGGCATGACGGAAACACTGTTCCTGTGTCTAGTTGTATTGGTATTGTATTGGATGATACTCTATATCATGATCCAGAGGGAAGAGGTTCAAACAAGTTATGACCAAGATGAGAGGGATCTGTAGATATCTTCTCCACCCTTTTTTTGACCCTTTCGATATACAGGTCCTCTATGGAGGGCAGCTTAGCTGCAATTATTCTTTTTGCAGTCCTGATTGTTTTTTGGAGTCTAAACCTGTTCCTGCATGGTTGCTGCACTGAATCAGTTCTATATGTACAACAAACATACTCAGTGATTCCTCTGTAGAACTGTATCAGCAATCTTGTGGCAGATTGAACTTCTTGAGCTGACATAGGAAGTTATGTCCGCTGATATGCCTTCTTAATGATGGTGATAATCTTATCTGTCCATTTTATGTCTTGAGAGAATGTTAAGCCCAGGAGCTTGAAGGACTGTATTGCTGATACTGTGTTGCTAAGTATGGTAAGAGGAGGTGAAATAGGGGGACTCTTCCTCAAATCAACTGTCATCATCACATTTTGAGTGTATTGGGATCATGATGGGAAATGAAAATCTCTTAGCTTTTTCCTGACTCTGGGATGTTTCCTGGGATAAACGTATGGGATAAATCAACTCTGGCTAGAGAGAACAGTATGTACAGGTGAAAACCAACCTGTTCAGCTGTACGAAGGAAGCTCTTTGTAACAAGTGCAGAAGTGAAATGAAGAAGCTGGCCACTTGGGAGCAATCACACTGAAACCCTGGGTTGCCTCCTATTGCTAGCAGCTAACCATGGAGTCAATGGTTTGTCAGTTCACTTGTAAATAATCCATGTACCTTGAAAAACCTTTCTGAATCTCTAGGCTGCTTGAAGCACACTGTACAAATGGATCCATTCACCCTGTAGAGGTAATCATATTTACATTTCAACTTCTTTTAAAATGTAGTAATTAAGCCAGTTTTTTAGAGAATCATAGGGTTAAAAGAGCCCTTGGAGCATTCATTTTTTCATACATAGTGATGAAATAATCTCACTGAGTCAGTTCTGATATAAAGTGACATTTGAATTTGTTCTGTACACATTTCACCCAAAGAGAGAATGTTGCAGCAAATAGTGGTAGAATTTCCAATGAGTAGGCTATAGTGTCAGTTCACAATAAGGATAAAACATGTTAAAAGGAATCTACTCAATTGGAATCCCAGGGCACTATATCAGCACTTAATAGGCTTGACTTCCGTAGATAGGAGATGACTGGCTAAAAGGCCAAGTGCAGCATCATTTAAAAGACTGCCAAATTGGTTTCTTAAAACAAGAGAAGATTTCCTATCATTGATGTGCTAGAAGGGACTCCTGGGAAACTCTTGTTAAAATTCAGCTACCAAACTATAAAAGAGAAGGCTGGATGATTTCCCATCTTCTAATGAGGTTTCTTTGTTTGTAAAAGAATTGCTTCTAAAAACATTGCTAACAATTGAAAGATCAACATCATTAAAACTGCACATCATGTTTTTAAAAGGCAGAGGGAGGAAGTGAAAAAGATTTGGCATAGGTAAACTTTAGTCCATCAAGAGGGTGTGTCATAATTGAAGGGCATTGAAAATCCCCTGGTTTTCCATTTCTGCCAATCACACCTCTCTTGGTGACACAGCAGACAGTGTGGCTTTCAAAGACAACTTTAATCAGAAGGGGCAGTTTCATGGGAAGACATCAACCTTTCAATAATTCACTATGGATAGCCTCAAAAGATTGTCTTAATTTATCCTAAAATGTTACATTAAAATATTAATTTATAATCAATAAAAGAAGATAGAAAAGAATAAAAACAATACATACACAGATATATGTCTGTAGGATATGTCATTTCCTGCAGGAAAACAGTCAGGGTATCCATAGTCAAGACGGCAGCTGTGATACACATTTAAAAAAAATCAGGCACTGTTTTTCTTTGGTGGCATTGTCACAGTTATCCTCTTGACTTTTATGACGACACTCTGCATACTTCCATGATAGTAGGATATATGTCAAAAAAATAATTCATATCCAACTGTAAGATATCTAGCAGAGAGGTAAACAGGGAAAACCAATAGACACCAGGACATTCACTGTGGTGATATGGAGGCCTGCTTAAGCTCAATATAATTTTTTTATATATATCACAGAAAATCCCTGCCTCCCATATTACTCTGGAATGTGTCTGGTGCACCACAAGTGTGCATTTAGATCTCAGTCCTTTAGAAATAGCTTTAGCCTTGGATGATAATGAGAATATTCCAGGGAGTAATTTTAGAATGAGAAGTGATTATAATTTCACAACTGGATGTGAATATAAGAGATCTCCCACATTGATCAAGAGGCTAGAAGCTGTTTGGAAACAACCCCCATGCAAAGGAAAGCCATTTCAGTCTAGAAACCAGGGGACTTCCATTCAGCTAGAAACCAGGGGACTGAGAGTTCTTCCTGTCTTAGCCACGAAAGCTGACTGGCTGGGCCAGTCATTTTCTCATAGTCCATGACATTGGGTTTAATTCTCATCACACATAACAAATCAATATTTGGTTGATCAATCCTCTCAAATTTAAAAAAAAGCAGTTTCAGGAAAAACACTATGAAGGTGAATATAAAGGCTGGCCTACTTTGTCAAAAAGGACCTGGCTTCTCACTCTTACATCAAAACAGAAGGGAGAACTGTCAGAACTTTCCCACAGTAATTTTCTTATGTATACTCTTTTATTGGAAAATTAAAAACTTAATGGAATTCTTGTATTGCTATTCTAAACTTTGTCTTCATAAATCTAATTAATTATTTGAGTGAGTTGTTCTCGGGATTAACTGTTTCCAGTCTGAACAGCTAACATTTATTCTCATCAGCAGATAATTATTTTTAAGAATACAGTTATTGGCTGTAGGTGAGTTGCTTATATTGATCTTTACAGACTGTAGGTCTAGCATGGTTACAAAGGAGATGGGAAGAAAGAATGAAAGAGAAAAACAAGATGAGAGACAGACAGACATAGTTCTGAACTAATATCTAATGAAGGATATTTATTATAATGTGTTGTTCTGGATTTGGTATTTAAGATCCTGCAGAAAAGACAATTTGGCAATGAAAGTAGAATTTCAGAACCTTATAACAACACCAAATGTTGTTGGCTTGGTATCTGGATACCAATGTAGATCTGTAAAAACTAAGAATAAATTCCTACACATTTGCCTACCATAGTGGACAAAGAAAGCAATGGTATTAGACAATTTTACGACACTGTTTTGGAGTACCTTACAATTGATTTTTTTTCAGATTGCACAGAAAGAAAAGTCTTTTGTGAACAAGTCATTGTTGCTTGTATTTCATTCATTCCATGCAAAAATATTGTGATAGAATGCTTTGACTTTGGGCAAAGAATAGCAGCACCTGGTGAATATACAATTCACTTTTTAAAATTTATTCTCATATTACCTTTAAAAATAATGACAAAAAATGACCCTCCCCAATAGAACTACATACATTTTCAAGAAAATAAAAAACACTGTTCATTTTTAGTGAAAAAATACAACAAATAAGTATGTAATGTATATTTTAGCAATAAATATTTATGAATTTTAGTTATAGATCTATTAGATATAGTTCTCTAACAGAATTATTATTCAAGTACATATAGGTTTCCAATACATTTATATAATCATATTTGTCCATACAATGTCTGTATCTATAGGCAATCCACTCACAGGTAGCAAATAGAGACAGGTCTTCAATTCATTGTGTAGAAGGACCCATACAATTATCTTTTCAATTAATGTATAGATTCACTTAGGAATTTGGCTAAATCATACAAGTTTGGAGATTTTAGAAGCACATGTTATTTGGGATCAAATGACAAGAAAATACATTCACTTGCAAATGTTTGTAAAAAATATTTACAACCAAAAGATCTAATGCTGGAAATGGCTTCACCACTGATAATTCTGTTGATTATATTAATCCACAAACAAAGGATTCTTAAAATTCTCCAAGTATAGGTAACTCAGATTATCACTATGGATTACTAAACTGTTCCAGAGAATACTCTGAAGCACTGAATATATTGTGCTTAGATTGCAAGACAGAGAATAGGCAGGGAAGGAAAGATGTTTAACTTATTCATCTTAAGTTTACCTTCTTAACATCTTAAGTTTGACTTCTTATTTTAAGAAAGCTATAAATGTATCATTAGGTCATGTCATATCATCTGGTACGTAAGTAATGTTCTTGTGTCTACTGATGAGCCTTCTGATGAAACAATGCAGAAGTAGGAACAATCCCTTGAAAAGGTATTCATGGTCATTTAAGTCTTTATTATGGACTGATCATAATTTGCTTATTTACTTATTTCAACCACATGGAAATACATTATTTTCCTAGTCATTAAAGTCTCATTTAGTAGTTACAATCATATGAATTTAACCTGAATACTAGAAAACTAAACCTAGCTGATACGTCGAATGATTGTGATTCTATCATTTGAGAAACTGTTACTTGATACTCTGTTGATCACATATACATTGTTCAGTCCAATAAATGGCCATTATGTTTCCTGATATCTTTCAACAACATTAATACAGAATTTTTGGTATGGAAGTTTTTTCTGTGGCAAGGTGACAAGATGTTATACCTATGTCTACAATGCATCAACTCTTAATTCTTGCTCAATATGCTCATCATGGGAGGATGAAAACTATGCATTGTGAGAAGCTTTACTAGCCAAATATAGACTCAGATATAGATTATTTTATCAAGAATTGCTTGAATTACAATTAAGCTGCTACTTGGCAGGCACGAAAGACCAGAACCAAGCACCAAGATTCAAACTAACAAATTTATTTATTACAAATTTATAGAATCTGCCCAACTAATGATTGAATACCTCTGGTTGTGAGATGTCCAATGGCCATCAGGGAGGGCTGGGCCTGCATGTTTGTGGATACAGAGACTCTGGGTGTTGCCACACTTGACACCTCCCCTTGGCTCTGCCATCTCTTCCTCTACACTACTTGAGATTCAGTTCTGATGTCCTTTTCAGTCTCCTCCAATTCTTGGGTGAAATTAGGCATTGATATTATGGGATATGTACAACAGAGCCATATACTTACACATTAAAAAAAGTTATATTGCCAAGCATTTCATCTCAGAATGTTGTTAATAATATGTTAGATATTTTTGATCAATTTGATTATTTATTCAAGTATTTGGAGATAGTTACTGACAGTGTTCAAGAGAGTGTTGGTTATTGTATGATTCAGTTGCACTCAAGCTGTGTGGCCTTAAACACATCTATCCTTTTCCTTATTAAGAAATAAATGGAAAGATATAATGTTTTCATCAGTTTTTGAAGAAAGCTTTTTCAGGCAGTTTACTTTGATAGGAGAAACTAGAACACAAAATTACTAAAAAGCACTACTCTGCTTTTTCATGTGGCAGTTATACTTTAGTTCTGGGTCCTCATGCTCAAGAGGCACTAGTTGAATTATCTATTAGAGAACTTAATAGCAGTATTAAGAAACAGTTTCAAAGTTTGCAATTTGGTATATTTTGCTCAAAAAGCTATAGGTAATTAATTTAATGACTAGGAGCTAGGGACAAGGCAAAATAAATGATGATTTTTTATTTCATCATGTCTAGATTAAATTAATTTGAAATCTTATAAATATTATTACACTGCAGATATATTTTAATTGATTAAATACTTTTAATCAAAAGTATGTTCTGATAATAATTTTGGAGGCTGCTATGGCCAAGTAGCTGAGATTTTAAGATGTTACATTAGCCCTGGAGTGTGAGGTTGCATTTCTCTACCATGAACCAATTAATATATGAAGGGATCTCCCAGCTAGCTCCACCCAGATATTCCAACTGGAGACCATTATTTTCCTCCAGGAACTGAGAACCTTAGAAGAAGGACAATGCTGAGCATTCTGTCCATTCTATTCTGGCAATCTAGAAGTATGACAAGCTTGGGTGGTTCCAGAATGCCATTCCCTGTCCTTGAAGCATGAGCAAGAGGCTGTTTCTAATGATTAAAAACAGAGAAAAGACACCTTGACATCTTGCTGAGGTTAAGATAAGACAAACACTTAGGTCACCTGCCAAACATTTTACACAATTTTTTCACTCCCCCTCTGTTTAAGTGGCAGCTTCCCTTTGGCTCAGCCCCTGCTAATTGCAGAAAAAAAATCTGAGCTGAAAGTATAGATCCTGCTATAGTAATAATCACATTCACGCTCTATAAAATGTATAGAATAGACTCTGCAAGCCAATATAAATCACAGATGAAAATAATTTGGTTTGCATTTGAATGCAAGCCAACCTTAATTTGTGCTCCCTAAACTAATATGGGAAGTAGAATGCAATTATCATTAAGCTTTCTATGAATGGGGATTGGGGGATGAAATTCTCTCAGAAGAAAATGCCTACACACACACACACAAAAGAAAACAAAGTAGCACCTAAGGCTGAACAGGTTAGAAGAAATTTATACAGAACAACATACTTTATGAGAAAGTATTTTTATAAGTAAGGCCTTACCTTGACATGGTTGTAGAGTTTGTGTGCTCTGAGAAAGATGAGAGCTATGCCAGAGGATTGACCATACTGGACAGATCTCATCAGAGGAGTGAGACAAAGAGTGTCTTTCCCATAAAAAATATGGTGAGATATAATTTACAGAAACCCATATCGGCTCAGTTGTTGCCAGGTCAACAAGAACCGTGCTAGGTGTTGGCTTTCCTGGATATCTGGTGAAAAAAGGGCTACAGGACTCAGGACTATTGGCTGAGCAACCAGGGCCGGCAGTTGCAGAACTACTGGAAGAAAAATTGTCTACCTGTTGCAGATATACAAATACTGAAAATAAAGAAATAACTATCTGTTATTACGAGTTAAGTCCAACAAGAAGAGGATATCTGAAAAGAATGTACCAGCTCTGGAAAAAACAACATCCAGAAACAGAAATAGCAGAAGAGAGGCTAGCAGATCAATGTCAATTTATAATAAGAAATAAAGTATTTACAGAAGTAAAATTGAAAGAATTACAAAGGTCTTCTCAGGGCAAAGAAATCAAACCCTTGCCAGAAGTACCTCACACTGTAGAGGCAAACCAGAAGGAGGCAGCAGTGGAGGAAACCAGCATAGATACTGAATAATTTTATTTCCCAAACCATGCACCCTTTTCTCATAATTCTTCTCAGGAAGAACAAAGCCCTTTAACTAAAAAAGATGAAGAACTGAAATGAAGAATAGCTAAGCAGCTAGAACAGCACAAAAACAACAGAATAAGATTGCCTACATTGAAGCTTGTATCACTAGCCCAAGTATTAAAAGATGCTAAAGCCAAACCCACCATGAAAATGGAAGATCAAGCTGAAAAATAAGATCAACAAGCTAAGATCAGATGCAAGCAAGCTACAACGGATGAAAAAAAAAGGTGAAGAGTAAGAAGACCAAAGAATACCTGATCAAAAAATATCACCTAGAAACAAGGAAAAACAAGGAAGCACTGGAAATAATAAAGCAGCAGATAACAGTTACAATCAGCAGATACAAAGTTCAAATTGCACAGTCTATGCATAATCTCCAATTTCAGTTAAATCAGAAATGTTTCTACCAATCCATCAATGGAGAGAATGCATTGAGCCAGTCAATATCTGTCAAAGAAAAAACAGTGCAATTCTTGGAGCAGCTATGGGATAACTCAAAGAAATACAATAAGAATGCAACTTAGGTAGATAGCAACAAAAAAGAAGCTGTAATGAAAGGACTAATAATAAAAGCAAAAAATAGTGGAGAGAAAAGAAAAGAAGATCAAAAATTGGTCAGCACCAGATGAGGATGAACTGCATGGCTTTTAGTTGAAATATCTGACTGGTCTACACCCACTCATTGCCAAACAGTTTAACAAGATACTGCAAGGAGGTGAAATTGAAGAGTGATTAAAATCTGGCAAAACCTACCTGATAATGACAGATCCAGCAAAAGGGACAACACCAGGACACTACAGGCCAATTATCTGCTTATCAACAGCTTTCAAATTGCTAACTGGTGTAGTAGTTGATGCAGCCCAATAGTATCTAATTGAAAATAAGCTCTGTCCACCTGAAATGAAAGGAAGCCACCCAAACAACAGAGGAACAAAAGATCATCTCCTAATTGACAAGAGAATTCTGGAAAACTGCAAGAGAAGGAAGACCAACTTGAATGTAGCATGGATTGATTACAAAAAGGCATTCAACTTCTTGCCACATGACTGGATAATCAAGTGACTAGAAATAACAGGAGTCAGTAGAAACATCAAAAGATTTGTGCAAAGATCGATGGTACAATGGAAGATATGGTTGCTGGTCAATGGTGATAGACAGGGAGAGGTTAATATCAAGAGAGGAATCTTTCAGGGAAACTCATTATCACCACTGTAATTTGTCATCATACTGATTCCTCTGTTAACCATACTGAACAAGTCAGACCATGGCTATCAAACATCAAAAATATCCACCAGGCTGTCCCATCTCCTTTATGTGGACAATATGAAGTTGTATGGAAAAACACCATAGAATTGCTGCTCAACACTGTCCATATATACAGCAAAGATATTGCATGGAGTTTGGACTGGACAAATGTGCCATCCTCACTATCAAAAGGGGAAAAATTGTGAAAACTGAAGGAATCAAGATGACCTATGGAAATAATATTAAGAGTCTGGATGAAGATGATCACTACAAATACATGGGCATCCTTCAAGCTGACATTATTAAGTATACTGAAGACAAGAAAAAGGTGGGAAGTGCATACATTATGAGAGTGAGGAAGATCTTAAAATTCAAACTCAGTGCACAAAATACTATCAAGGTAATTAATACCTGGGCAATTCCAGTTACTAGATACACAGTAGAATAGTTGACTGGACTCAGGCAGAACCAAAGGCCCTGGATAGGAAAACCAGAAAAATAATAACAATGAATCATGCCCTTCATCCATGCAGCAATGTTGACAGACTCTACCTATCGAGAAAAATAGGTGGGCATAGAATACCTGAAGGACAGTGAAGAAGATGCACTAAAGCTAGTATACCAGGAAGGCTTACTGAGTACTGGAGAGATGAAACCAGCATACAAGAAAGACCAAATAAAGAATAGAAAAGAGGCATGGTAAGGCAAAGCATTATATGGCCAGTACACTATAAAAATAGAAGGCAAAGCAGTTAACAACAAGACCTGGCAATGGCTAAGAGCAGGAAAACTGAAGAAAGAGACAGAAGGGATAATTCTGGATGCACAAGACCAAGCATTAAGAACAAATGCATACAAGGCTAGAATTGAGAAGTCAACAATGGACAGCAAATGCAGCCTCTGCAAAGAAGCTGAAGAAACAGTGGAGCACCTTGTTAGCTACTGAAGGAAGATTGCACAGACTGACTACAAATAACGGCATGATAAAGTGGCAACAATGGTACACTGGAAGATCTTCAAGAAATATCATTTGCCTGCAAACAAGAACTGGTGGGATCATAAAATAGAGAAAGTAATAGAAAATGAAGAAGCTATATTACTCTGGGGTTTCAGAATCCAAACAAACAGGCACCTGCCACCTAATACTTAACAAGTGTCAATAAGAAAAACGAAAAAGTCTGGATGGTGGATGTGGCAGTACCTGAATAGAAGAGAAAGAACTGAAGAAAATCACAAAATGCAAAGACCTGAAAATAGAATGGCTGTGGCAAAAGAAAACAAAGATGGTACTTATATAGTAATAGGTGTCTTGGATCCAATCTTAAAACAACTGGAACACCACTTGAACACCATCAGCATTGACAAATTCACCATCAGACAATTGTAAAAGGCAGCATTATTTGGAAGAGTTTACATCCTTCAACAATACCTTTAACTGCATCAAAAAGAACATCTGCCTATCCCAGGTCCTTGGGAGGGACTCAATATGTGGACAAAAATGCCAAATCTAGTCTAAATCTGGCTGACTGAATGACAAACAATATTAATAATTAAAGTATTAATATATGGTTATGAAGAAAACTAATGGGCAAGTCTACGTGATTATCATGAGTTGGCTTAATGGAATTTTTGCATTTCTGTGTTTTTCTCTGGTATGTATTTCTGTTATTATATGAGGTTGGGGGGAAGGGAGTTGCTGTTACCTATAGTAAGAGAAGTAGCCTCAAAATGCATGCAAAAGATTTGTGCAAATAAATACAAAGA
>JANHZU010001953.1:46621-63564 GCA_032468055.1 Acrochordus granulatus
AAGGAAGGAAGGAAGGAATGAAGGAAGGAAGGAAGGAAGGAAGGAAGGAAGGAAGGAAGGAAGGAAGGAAGGAAGGGTTTTCACAATCAACATTTGTGAATAAATTATATGTGATTCCTGATTTAGCATTATTCCCTACCAAAAAATTGAAATAACTGATGAAGTGCTTCCTCTGTTTCACCACAACTGAATATTTTCATGTGGCTTGGACCACTGTAAACTA
Organism: Acrochordus granulatus; assembly: GCA_032468055.1. NCBI lineage: Eukaryota > Metazoa > Chordata > Lepidosauria > Squamata > Acrochordidae > Acrochordus > Acrochordus granulatus. The sequence goes on from JANHZU010001953.1 coordinate 46,845, forward strand.
CCTTTTAACATTAAAGATTCTGATACATTATCAAAAGGAACAGAAAATGTAGACAATCTCATATTAGATATGACTAAGTGGCAACAAGACTTCCCTGGGGAACACAATTAGAGCAATATTTATTTTTTAACTTTCTATGTTAAGTTAAGCCTAATGCAAGAATTAAAATGGTGTTAAATCTTGATGACTTAACATTGAAATGTTGAAGTAATATCTCTTCTAATATCCCTTTCTACTGTTTTGCTGCAGTAATGAAAATAATAAAGATGCCCGCAGGCTCATTTCAAGTAAAGGGTGGGATCCAAAGTTACATTCTACATAACACCATTCTTCAAGAGACTTTGGGTTTGTGCTTTTCAGGAATACATTCCATTTCTATACCTTGGAGTGAACAAATTTAGAGAAATGAGTGTTCAACACAGCTTTTGACCAATCATGGATGTCCATGGATCTCTAACTCAAGAGTCCATCAGTCCAAACATAATTTACCAGGTACTGCAAGCAGTATTTAGAATCTCTCTTAAAGTGATGATATTCAAAACAGATCTGTTGATAGGCAAAATATTTCAATATGTACTTGAGTGATTGCACTTAGAGATAACAGCTGTTAGAGGCACCACTTGGTATAAACTTGAATTGATCTTTCCATTGCAAGGGATTCTTGCCAACCCTATAAAAGTTTTATATATGTATATATATCAATTCCCCTTCTGCCAAATTCTGTTATATTTTCTCCCAACCTTCTTTTCTTTTCTCACAAATTTATTCTTTGATTTTATTTGTTTCATTTATCATATTTCTATTTTTTCCCATTTCTCCCCTAATTTCAGCTTTTACCTTTTCTTCATCCCTTTCTGGAAACAATTTCATTTTAGTATTGCCCTTGTTTAATTCTCATTACTCATATTCTTAGCTCATATCTGCCCTGCTTCTACCTTTCATCACCTTTCTTGTTCTCATGAGTTGTAAGAGATTTGTATCTCAGCGAAAGTGACACTAAACACAATCTATGTAATAATAAGCAGAACTTAACTTTTTTTCCATTCTTCAAAGATTTTAAAGATGAAGTACTCAGAGAGGATAGCTACTTTTCATTATTCTATAATAGTTGAATCAGATCATAATATAAAACAATGAGGGGGCGGTATTTGCTATCATGTAAAGTAAGGGTGGAAAACATTGGCTATCCAGACGTTGCCAAACTGGGTCCTGAAAATGGCCAGGTAAGTAATGCTGGGAGGCATTGTTTAACAGCAGCAGGATGATCAAAAATTTATAACTCCTGAAAATGATGGAATCAGTCCCATTCAACATTTCTTTCAAAGAATTCCCATTCATCATAGTGAAACTGATTTCTGTATAAAATTATGTTGAAATAAGCCTTATTTGAATAAATTTAATTTCTTTCTTAATAAACATAGTTCAAAGCTAGCATAAGTTGCTTTGTATACTGTATGTTATGAATTTCCTACTTCTGCTGACCTACTAATGCAAGTTTTATGGAAGCATTCAACCAAAATATTCAACTAACATCTAATAGATTATAGAAAACTGAGTGTATTTACCCTGTCTAAAAAAAGGATGCTTGAAGAACTTATAAGCTTAGTAAATCAACAGTAGAGTCTATTTATTCTTGATTTATTTCTGGTATTTATGCTGTGCTTAATAGATTGTTGGTGCAGTTAAGAAATCCTTCCCATAAATATGCAAACACAGACTGATACAGCTTAGTCTTCCAATGAACCTGGAGATAAATTAGTTCCTGGTACTGCTGAAACATCTCTAAATTAAATAAACAAAATGAACACTAAGACAGTTTACTTAGCTTGCCCTATTAAACTGTATTTGAGAAAACCATAGGGTGATATATATGAGACTTTATGGATGTTTATCAAACAAGACTACTGTCCAGGCATTCTGAAATAATCAAGGTTGACCATCTTATTTTGGTGCATTCTTTTTAAAAAAAATCATTTATTTATTCCATTTAATATCCCGATTTTCTGCTCAGATAAGCACTCATCTGAATATATATATACAAAATACAAAATAAAAACCCAAAGGCATAAAATACTGAAATTACAATTAAAAGCCTGTAAAAAAATGTAGTTATGGGATTTTCTAAATGCTGAGCAAGTGCAACTTCCAAGGAAGTGGGAGAGCGACACAAGAGGTCTTTTCCCTTGTGCAAATGCACTCTTCATCACAACCACATTTTAAAAATACAGAAATAGCTGTGGATAAAAGAATAGTCCCATACCAATAATCAGCTCTTTCTGATAATGCAACCTCATACAAAACAATCCTCAGTTTCCTATTTTCTAGTAGCACCTTCATTTTGTCTGCATTTATTTTCACGTTGTTCCTTATCCAGTCTGGTACTGAACTTGCTTCTTTGAGATGGAGACTAAGGAATATTCAGTATATTGATAGGTCTACACTCAAAAGTTTTAAGAAACTATCCTAATACTTATGCAGAAATAGACCATCAGGGAAACCTATATCTCAAACAAGAATCCGTTATCATTGCAAAATTATGCTCCCAAAGCTATTCTTATCATATGTTTAAGAAGTTAGTCCAAAAGAAAAAGTAGGGTCACACTATTCCTGTCCAGAGAAGCTGGCAGAGCCAGGAGGAAGAGTGAAATAAGGCATCAACTTAGAATCTTTATAAAACATAAGACAGCAAAGTCCAACTCTCTTTGACCAAACACTCCTGAATTCCCTTAGCTATTATCTAGTAGTGCACAGTGCAAACCCTCAATCTGAGAATATTTTTGTACATAGACTTTTAGCACTAAATTAGCAATTTTGAATCTTAGTATGTGGACTTGTTTCCTTATGCCTGACATTAGAACTATTATTCAAAACTCATTTTTGTGTACAACATCCAGACTTAATCCCTAGATATGGGTAGAAGACTTGGAAAGAATCTAATCACTTTGAGAATTTCTCTAAAATGTGAAGGAGGTATTAAATTTACTAATCATTCAAAGTATAGCTGGTGGGTTGAATTTGCCTTCATAGATCATGAGCCAATGTCTGAGATACTTTTTCCCCTTCTATCTGGTATGGCTTCTGAGACAAATGTTGAATAATAAAACTCATCCTGGGGTTCAAACTGAAAAATAGGTTATTTCTGATAACCTTACTTTTCATGTTGCAGCATTCATAATGATTCTTAGTACATCACCAGGAAAAAAACAGATCTACAAAGCTCATTTATCTAGCTCTAAATGATGTCTTACTTGCAGCATATGCTGACATTTCTAGGACATACAAAATTGTGTAGAAAGTGCTTTCAACCTTTAATTAAGGAGGATTTTGTGACATACAGCTTGTCTTTCTTGAATTTTGCCTTTTAAGGCTGCTATAGTAATGTAAAATAGCTATTACAGATTCTTACAATATGACTTTGTGTACAAAAATTATGAAAGTAGACATCATAGCACTTGTGATCTGTACAGCATGCTTCGAATTTAAAAAAAATTCTGTGAAAATTTCTAAAAAACTCCTGATTTTCTTAAAAACTCCTGATATATCTTAAAAAATTTTCTTAAAAACTCCTGATATATTGATGTTAAAATGAAGGGTTAACAGAAACAGTGGTATGTGGAATGACTTTGGAAGATTGGGCAAAAAGATGTTACTTAGGAACTGGGAAAATAAGAGAGAATATAGCAGCTGTGTAGTGGATGCAGCAAGAGGCTCAGGTGGGACCTCCTTATGTTATCAGGCTATAAAAGTGATAGTGGGAGAATTGTACTTGCAGACTTACAAGACTCTGTTAAAGTAGGATTAGCTTATCTCGTCATGTTTTCTGTCTGGTCTACCTTGTAAGACAGTTAAGTTAGGTAAACATTGACAAAAGGACGCATGAAAGGCAGACAAATGGTGTGGGTTATAAATGGCCACAAGTTTTATTGCATATAGTTTCCAATGGCACACAATGGTTTTCCAACACCAGGCTATTCTCTAAATGCCTGAATTTAAACCCCAGAACTCCTGAACAGCATGTCCGCTGCTCAGTAAATTGCCACACATTGAGTATGCCCAAGTAAGAGGAGGCTGACATATTTTACTCCCTTTATACTTTACAATCTAGAAAAACAAAAACAAAAAGGGAATGTCCCCATTCTCTACCCTAGTTAACACAGCTGATTTATTTCTGGGACTGATCCCAACCTGCTCCATGGTCAGTTATTTGAACTAGAAGGAAACTTCCAGTTGTTCACAATGGGAGCAAAGTAGGATTTCCTACTATTTTTCTTTTAGGAAGCAGTATTAAGTTTTCCAGGACCATTTAAAAAAATGACAATATCTTTTATAAAATTCATTGTTTTTAATTTTCTTTTCTAGTGTGCTAATCAATGAATCCAAAGAACTAGTGAATAATAAAATATTCAAATGACATCCGTATCTTCTTGTTGATGAAGGTGAAGATCAAATTGACTGTTTAGAATTATAAACAAGTTTAAATAAGATTGCAAACAATGGCATTAAAGGACATTCTATTGATAAAACAGAAAATGTGAATTTATTCAGCCAGACAATTTATAAGGGAATAATACTTTGCTTTTTCTGGATTAATTGTTACGTTTACATAAATTTATTTATGAGTTATCAAGAGATTCCTGAACTCAGTCTTCCTCCTCCTCCTCCTCCTTTTATTTTAACAGATGTTTGAAACTGTTACCAAGAACAAAGAGAACAAAAAAGAAAAAAATAGAATAGAGAATTACAAGCTGTATAAAGCTGAATAAGAATTTCCAAAGTAATACTAAACTAGAATTGCATATAAAACTGTTATTTCAATAAATCACTTTAAAACTATTATTTATCCATCCATCCATCCATCCATCCATCCATCCATCCATCCATCCTCTATCTGTGTTCTTGGAGACATACTGCTAATAATCAATGTGATTGTTTTTGAGACAAAGTAAAACCAGGTGCCCATTGAAAGTGCACAGATTTAAATATGTTGTATGCATAATGAAAAGGAAAGAATCATTCTGAGGCTTGAAAAATTAGAAAAGAGACCAAGAAAAGATAGGGTGAATTAGATATTATTGTTATCGACCTAAGTCAAAGATTTCAAGAATGTGAAGATACAGTTATTGACACACAATCCTGGCAAAATCATATTCAGAAAGAATAAAAAAAAAACCTGACCAACTTGCATAACAAAAGCAAACCCTTCTTTGGTTAACCATTCACCAACCTAAATATTTTTAAAGTGTAAGTTTCTTGTTTATACATTTACACCACTTTTATAGTAGTTTTATTTCAGATTTTTTTTCTATTTATCTAGGCTTTTTTTTAAAAAAATCCTTTGAATATCAAGATAAAAAGAAAATAAACCTTAAGTAAATCAAAAAGAAAAAAAACAATCACAAAACTGAAACAGTACTTGAAGAAAACATTATTTTAATGGCACAGAATAAAATTGTTTCCACAATACTGATAAAAAGCCACTTCATATAGTATGTCAATGGTGTAGATATGATTTTTTTTAATTGAGACACTCAAATCGGGTACAACTGAGTATTTTATTACTGTGAAACAATATTTTAGCTATGCTGAATAAACTACAAATAAATCCAGCATTCTGCATACTTCAACAAACTCCAAATTTTAAATATGTATTTTAATAACATATCCAAAACTTATTTTTCTTCCCAACAACACACTGATTGTTGGAAAATTTCTAGTAGCAATGTCCACTTTAATGGGTACCATGCACACTCCCAGTCAATCCCTCAGTTCAGATCAGAACCAGCACACATAGCACTCAGTTCAGTAAGCAAAAACAAAAGCTCAATATTTGTGATCAGCTATCAAAAAATAAAACAATTAATTGGCATAACTGTAAGACGCCAAGAGTTGCTTTGTGTGATATGCAGCATGTAAATTTGAGAAATAAATGAAGGGATAAAACACAGGCAAAAGCCAAAATAGAGAGAGACAGAAAGAAAAAAATGCAGGCAAAGAATGTCTATATAAATGGCACCGAGCTCCTGGAAAACAATACTGTGGTTCATTAGCATGGTAGAAGCCTTTGGTTGTTCCAGCCTTAATTCTTTTCTTCATCTTTTTTAATATTTTTTATTACACCTTTTAAACAAATGGATAAAACTAACACAAACTAATAGACAGTGCACAGGGGAAAGAAAAAATAAATTAAAAAAGTATAAGAAAAGAAAAAAATATGAAAAATATAAAAGAAAAAAGTATGAAGAAGTGGCCTCCAATGTTCTTCAGAATTATTACAAATATATTTTATTTTATTTCTCTAATGTTATATCATATTCTTCTTTCTATAATCAATAATCTCTGATTGTCAAAACCATGTTACAAATTCATTTTTTTCATAGGAATGCAATAAGAGGCTCCCAATCACCAATAAATATGTCTTTTTTCCCTAATAAAATAATTTATCTATTTCAGCAAAATCTGTCAACATTACCAGATATTCTTCCATAGTGAATAGGATTAAATCTTTTCATATCTGTGCATACAATAATCTCGCTATTGTGATCATATATTAAAATAATCTTCCATGGCTTTGTTCTAACTTGAACTCTTTGTTCTTGTTGCTGAAGTTGAGAAACATTGCTGCAGAACTTTGTAATTTTAAGTATTCTTAAAAATTTATTTGTAGTTCTTCCTCTACAAAGCCCATAATGTTTCTCTAACAGGAATCTTATCCTAATCTGATCATTCCAAGCCATATTTAACTCTATTGTTCTTTATGATTTGCATCCCATTTTTCTGTCCAATGGTGTATCTTGTAACTTCATACTAGGCTTTAAGACAAAGCTCTTATTACTTGGCCATTCTCCTAACATTCAGCACCAAAAAAAAAAAAATCACAAAGTGCATATTTCTTGTATTAATAAACTTGGTGAAATCTGAATTTTATTAAATAATGTGAAGAAGTAAGTTTATTGTGATTTGATACATGGGTATTAATTTTTGTTATCGGTTTTCTAGGAAGAAATTGATTAACCTCTTTTTAATGAAATAACTGGAGGCAGGGCTTTAACCTCTTTTTGGAAAAGTAATAATATGTGGACTTACTTTGAGAAATGAGTGGCTACATATATTCAGAAAGACATGGAAATCATATCTTACAAAAGTAGTTGGGTAATATGCTTTAGAACAGAATATTTTACTGGGAAGATACCTCCTACTTTTTAATTAATCATTTAATCAAATGCTTTTTTTGCATCCAGCTTTTTTAATAAGTGAAGAAAATGTCATACAGGTCCAGACCTTAAATGAGTACTGTAAAACTCAATAGGAAGAATTTTCCCTTTTCTTCGATAAGGATTATAGGATTTGTTTTGCTTAGCTTTCATCTAGATTCTAAGAACTGTTGCATATTCCAGTTAAATGCCTCTCATTTAAGCACCAATTAAAATTACTAGTTTTCATTATCCCTGAATTACTTTCGTATGGATTTAAATATTCTACCATAGATCCTGTGAGGAGTCAATATGAAAGTTTCATTCCCAATATCCCATCCCCATGGCAGGATGAAGATTAACAGCATTAATCTTTAGGAAGAAAAAAACTGTATAGTGGGAAATTATATTCTCCCCTTCTAATAAAAAATAAGACACATTGTCATGGAGAAAATCTATTTATGTGGTTGTTAAGTGTCAACACCAAGCTGATGGCATGTAATCAATTCTAACCCAAAATATATGAAGAGGGGCAGCAATGTTCTGTGTTCAGATGTTAAGATATGCCAAGAATAAAGTTTGCAAAAGGCCTGGAACTTATGAAAAAAAAACAGGATTTTTAAAAACCAAAGAAAGATGGAAAAGACCTTCAGCTACTATATCTCCTAAATTTCACTTCCAGATTGAGAAGGTCCCTCCAAAGCAGACAAATCAACAAAATGAGACAATCCACATATACAGTACTTACTTGCATTATTTTCTGCTCTCATCCCTCCCTTTGCAATATTATTAAAGTTTGGCTTTGAAACATCTATAACTAGGTCATCAGTTAAAAATAGATAAAATTGACTCTATTCTGTTTTGAAAAACTCCATATGGATTTGATGCAAAGGTAGAAAGGAATTGTCTCTCTTTGCATTTTGATAATTCATGGGTTATTATACTTTACAATACAATGACCACCAATATGATCAATGACATATGTAAAGCTCCCCCTCCCTGTATGAAACTGATCCATAACTTAGTAATACTCACTAGTCTGAGCTTAATTTCTTCTTCTCTAGATTGCTTGTACCCCACCCCACCCCTAGTGGATTAAGATCCAGAGTTAAGAATTTCAGTGATATTTTTATTTTCTAAATCAGGGCATCGACATGGACATTTATCCTTTGGTAATTTTTTTTTTTTGCAAAATTTGGTTCCCAATCACCCCTACCCCCTTGGGACTTGGTAATGTAGTTCTCCAAAACATAAAACACACATTAAAATGTTGGGGAAAACCATACACATAAAAATCTGTATATTCATAATTGCACGAGGCAACATTACATTATAGAAAACTATCAGCAGATATATGTATTAGGCAAAACTGCACAGAAATTAACATATAAATGTGTCTGAGGTTTTATTTGTTTGTTTGTTGATCTAATTTATATGCTACCATGATCATATAACAGGCTGAGAGTGGCTTTTGACCTGGGCATTATCTGTCTTCTTTCTGCGGTGCAGTCTCCATGCTTTCTGCTGTAATGAGCTGAAAAGGATCCAGCCCAAGTCAGGGGGAAGGATGAACTGCACCGTTCTCTTCTCACTGATGTCTTTACAAAATCATATGGTACAAAGCAAAACAAGTGACCAAAGCTGCCTTAGTACAAGAAAGCCACACTGATAAAAAGGTTTGTGTTCTGGTGTGGGAAAACTCCTGTGGTTTCAAGCTGTGCCCAATCGTACATTACCAATTGCTGAAAGTAACCTAATGAGAGCCTGTTTGTTTCAACACAGCAGACAAGTGGCACAGGAAAATTTATTTAGCATGGTAAATAATTGGCCGTTTCGACTCTTGTTACTCTGTCGATTTGACAGCCTTGGGAAATGAAAATGAGATTATCTGTTCCTGTCCTGCAAGCAAGCTTCCTCCAAGGTATTGGTTGTTACTCCTTTGCCACCTGTTTGCTTTACATTATTGTGAGTGATTTCAATACATAATTACTGTAGATTAGTGAGGCTGAACATCTCATTTATAGACAACGTCTATGAGTTAGTATAGGTAACCAGAACTTTTGTACTGGGTTCTGAACCTTATTTGCTCCATCTTTTATCATACTTCTTTTCAAAATCAAGTTATTCTGTATATTAATTTTAATTTGTATATTAAATTTAATTTTAATCTGTTTAACTTGGGCACTTTGGATTAAAATAACCCTGCCGGCTATTCTTTCTCTTGAAAAGAGAATTGTGTCTTTTTTGGCATGTTTCTTTGCAAATATGTGGCACTTCTGTTCTATCAAGTACAACACTTAGTTTGCCTATTGCTGACATACAGTGCAGTATATTCTAACAGAACATTTGTTTATGTTACTAAGAAACCATTCATACTTAAAAAGCACATGTGCACAAATATGTTCATTGATACCCGGAATAAAACAACATTTGGAACATTTTGGAAAGATAAAATGGATGTGGTCAGGAAAAGGGTTATACCAAGACTGGTTATACCAGTCCAGGAAATCTCTCATATCCTAACAAATTGGACAGGACAGGTTGATGAAAATCAGACTATTTGTACCGAATCCTAAACCTATAATGGAATCAAGTTGATTTGAAAGATACTAATTAATTCATTTTTCTATTTTTAGCATTTATTAAATGGAATAGATGTGTATTAAATCTAAATTCTTCTGAAGCCTTGGTACTGATTCAGTGTATTGGATAAAACTGTGATATAAGGAAAATTCTCTTATCAAGCTCTTTGTATAGGAAAATTCAAGGGCTGAGAAGCAGTTTTAAGTTTTTTTGTGGATAATAGTTTTAGGGTCTAATCATGGTGACTCGTAATTTGAATTTCAGTTCAAAGTGCTTTGGGAAGAAGGATAATCCATTACAGGGTTGTGCCTGAGGCAGTCCTTGCTAGTTCCCTCTTTTTTAAGAACTTTTTTTAAAAAGTTTAAGGGTAGAACTTAATATCTGCTTTACAAAAAAATATTTTACTTCTGATGTTATATATTGTACACTGGTGACTCATCACTACCCTCTTTGATCTCAAATCAAACAGAATATAAAAATACTGAAAATTCTCTCGCAACAAAAAACACAGACATACTGAAAATTCTATTTTTCACACAGTGTAATTCTAAAGCTAGTAAATTTATCAGATATAGAGATGATAAAGATACAGATGATAGAGACAGACAGATAGAAGAGACAGACAGGAAGTATATGTATAGAGAAAGGATAGATAGATAGATAGTTAGATTAATTGATTGATTTGTGTGTGGGGGGAGAGAGAGATGATGTTCAGTTTGTCGACCATCCATCCAGATACATGACTTGAGTGGCTAACAATGACTAAAACCAAAATAAGAAATCAATTATTGTATATGACAGCTAAGACAGAAAACTAGCCAGCACATCAATTAGCCAGGATACAGGCTCAACCACACACCCAGGGCCCCAGGCTTGATAGCAGAAAACCAGGTTTTTCAGAGACTTACAAAAAGCCAGCAATGTCTAATTTCTGGGAGAATGATGTTCCAGTGGCTGGGTGCCATGACAGAAAGGCTTTCTTCTTCACTCTCACCATATTATACCCCCTGTCCCAATATCTACAGATACAGTATTTGGAGATATGTTTTATAGACATGTATCTCTGATCTGTGCTATTTTCATACAGATATTGTTAATAAATTCACAAGGACAGCAAGCAATTTAGTTTAGAATGCCCCCTTATTTTCTAAGTTATATTTTTTTCTCTTTTATTTCTAGTTAGTTATAAATAAATGTAGGTTTCTTTTAAAACTTATATTTTTCAAAATGTTAATTGTAATACTTCTGAAGTTTAATTAAATAAACTTTAAAAATTTGCAAATGCTGATAGAAACAAAAAATACACATATATTTTCTTGGAAGGTGTTGCAAAAATCTTCAGTCATCCAGGGAATAAAATATATCTGGAGGCTTTTAAACCTTATCATCTGGACTTTAATTTTTGAAGTTGTTGTTAAGCTTTTGGCTTTTTCTTGAAGTTGTAATAGGAGAAGGAAAAAGAACTAGTGGATGTAAAATTGACTTATCACCATCCCTAATTGCTCTTCTATTTCATTCAGTCGCAATCCAGGAGCCTTCAAGAGGAAGAGGAGTGGAAGGAAATGGTCAGAGTCAAATTTATGCTAATTTATTCTTGGAATAAATTGAATTCTTGGAAATTTATGAAATTCTTCCATAAATTTGTAGAATGCATTTTCACAAACAATATATTTTCTTTGATTCCTGGAAAAATATTGGCAAGTCGGCATTGATTGAGACTATCCAATTATAATAATATATTTTTTTAAAAAACCCTAACAATTATTCTTTTTCATTAAAACAATCAGAATTAGAATCTGCACAAAATATTGTAAATTGTCTCAGTCTTAACATTTGCTTTATTTTTTTTTATATTGTACCTTTTTTACAAAATGGAAAAGTAAACTTATAAATATATAAATTCATGGGGGGAGGCATTTCACAATCTCTGACACATCCGGGGATGGTGGCCTATCGGCTATGATGCTGGGCTTGTCAAATGGCAGCTCAGCAGTTCAAGATCCAAGTGCCACATAATGGGGTGAGCTCCTGTTATTTGCTCCAGCTCCTGTCAACTGAGCAGTTTGAAAGCATATAAAAATGGAAGCAGATAAATAGGTACCACCTAAATGGTGGGAAGATAACAGCATCCATGTGCCTCAGCGTATAGTCATGCCGGCCACATGACCACAGAAGCATCTTTGGACAGCACTGGCTCTTTGGCTATGAAACAGAGAGGAGCATTGCCCCCTAGAGTCAGACATGACTGGCAGGGGAAACCTTTACCTTTTTAAATCTCTGACATATTTGATCCAGAGCAAAACTGTTACCACAAACAAACATACATAAAGTCCAGAAAACTTGAGAGACAGGGAGAGAGAAAGAGTGATGGAGAAGAAAATGTAATACTAAAAGATCCCCAGATACCTTTTATCACTAATGGTGACAACCAGTCCCTAGGAAAGTTTCCACGGGGTGATATCAGTCAGTCAAATCCCAATTATGGATGGGTCTCATAATGAACTTCTATTACTTAAATTTCTCTTTCATTATTTAAATCATTAAACTATAAGTTATTTATATGCCACCAGATAGTGGTATATGCTTCAATTGTTGTATTTTTCTACATAGGTCCATTGTGCAACATCCCAATTAGTAAACCATTTAAATGGGCTTCAATGTGATTATTGATATGTAATCTGACTTATACTGAGTATGTTGGGGACAAATTATGGCATTTACATTTAGCTTTAACTGTATTCTTTAGCCTATGAAGTAATGTAACTCGTGAAAAAATTCTTGGGTTTGCAAATAAGTGGCTCTTTGGTTTATACTCATAAATACCTATTCTATTTTTTTTTAAAAGTAAGAGACCACATCTAATTCAGCTGTGTAGTGGATAGGAAATCTCACCACTATATATATCAAAGGCTTCAAATGGCCCTTGGCATGTTTTAATTTCTGAATGAGAAAGATAAACAACCATCTGTTGACCACTTGCAACCTGGTCTAATTGTATGAAAATTGGAGCCAAATACTAAATCCTCCTCCAAGCATTCCAATAAAACGGTTTCTAAAACCAGAAATAAAGGAAGAAATTACACAACCATACATAAGGATATCCTAGCGGTACCATGATGTTGATATTAAATCTTTAGAAGATGAGAAATTTGGGAGTCAATAAATGAGAATTTCAATGTAGCAGTCAAAATAGAATCAGTTTAATAGAGTCATTCTAAAGACATTACTACAATAAGGAACACTATTTTCTGGCTTTAAAACACATGGCAGTATCCTTTTTTTATCAGTTGCCTGCAGACAAAATGAGTTGTATGTGTTTTATGCTCAAATATCAGAATCTTTGCCTTTATTCAAAGAGGATAGCGAATCATTTAATATGTTGTGCTCATTATGAATACCTAATATAAGACACATGAACACATGTACTTTGAAGAGAAAAGGGGTAAACATCTGAATATTTACCAGCCATTGCTGCACTTTAAAACGTATGTTTATTATAGGTACAAGGCCCCCCTACCATCCCCTTAGCCATCTAACTGCTTTCGATAAAACTAGCAGTTGTCTTAGGAGAATGATATAGGGTCAAAGTAGGCAGAAACATTTATAAAAGCAGAAATATGGGACTTATGATCCAGACTGCAGAAGGCAGGGAGGAACTGTAGGCCTTTCTTTCCTGAGCTTCTTCTAAAATCCACAATTTCCATTGGGAGGAAAACTTTCATTTCCATCTAGGGCAACCAATAAAAGGAGGATGTGTTCTGCTTTTTGTACTCATGTCCTTGGTCTTGCAGGCATAACCATAAGATAAAATATTGTCTGACTTTTTGAGTATATAACAAGTAATCAGTTGATTACTACCCTATGCTACTGTCTGAGATTTTGTGTGTCTATGTCCCTTCAAGTTAGTTTTTTATTCTTGATAACTGCCAGGACTAGTCCCTACAGTTTTCTTGGCAAGAAATAGTTTGCCATTGCCTGCTTCCTACGGTAAAGAGAGAGTGATTGACCCAAAGTTATACAGCTGACTTTGTACATAAATCAGAACTAGAACTCAATCTCCTGGGTTTCAGCCTGATGTCTTAATTACTACACCAAACTGGCTTACCTGAAATTGACAAGCCGCTTATCAATTACACAGAAAAAGTTTTGCCTCCTAGCCTGCTCTAGCATATTATTATAATGGAAAAAAACAGTCTTTCTGATGCTGGAAAAAGCAATTTCATATTAATATAGTCTTATTTTTACAATGTTTCATTATAATTTTTATGCAGATGCCAAGAAAGTTAAATACTTAGTATGTCCTCCTCCCACCCCCTCAATTGTCTATGCCTGCCTTTGCCCGTTCAGATATCTGGAAACTTAATGGAAACAAAAAAGAGCTGTAAGGGTATATCCCTTCCCATCTGCTGTGTTCTGGGCAATTATTCCACATACAATACTGCAGCCATTTTATAATTTGCAAAATGCACATACATATTTAGAATGATTTCTTATCCTACAAATTAATGAAGTATGCAGGCATAAAGAGAGGGTTCTAGGATACATTCATTATCTGACTGGTCTTTCACTCTGGATGGGCACGTAAGAATGTGGTCAAGAATTCCTATTCAATCTGTGTAGAAAAATGCTACCATATGTGGGTGGCAAGATTTGGATGATCAATAGATGGCAACATAGTTTTCTGAATATTTGCTGCCCCAATTAGGTGATCTTGATATTTGCCACAAATACAATATTCTTATTTTCCAATCATGTCTGATTCTTGGAGATTACCTGGACAAGTCTCTGCAGTTTTCTTGGCAAGTTTTACAGGAAGTGGTTTGCCAATCTCTCCTTCCTGAGAGAGTGTGACTGGCCCAAGGTTACTTAGCAGGTTTTTGGCCTAAAGCAGGACTAGATAATAGGTAATTTATAATTACTCTTGTTTCTATTTAATTTCAAGGTTAAATAATCAAGGTTCATTATTTAACCTTCATTAAATGATGACAATAGGATAAGTTTTATTATAATTTTCTTGAAAGCAAACATCCTTTAATCTCAGACATGGGAAAAGCAGAAAAATAATACTCTTGGTATTCAGTAAACATAGCTGTTCACTAAAGGCAGCATAATTATTCAATCAGACTTTGGAAATATCCCTAAGATAAATGTAATAATCAGGATTTGCAGCCCTAGCTTTCAACAGCATTAATATTTAGGGACAGATTAGTGAAATGCAGCTAGTGATACAAAGAAGCTGGGCAAATGTCAGTGGCATATAATGAATAAAACAAAATGAAAAAGACCTGCATTTTGAACAAAAGTGTATAAACCCTATGGAGAAGTTCAGTAATTGAAACAAAATCCATTTCCAAGTTACACATTTGAGTCATGGAATAAAATTATGCTAATCTAATGGATCTATCCTGTTGTGCTTTCATTATGCTGCATGTGTAAATATGAGGTTATTATCTCTTTGATATTATTCCATACTTAACTGCTCCAGACAGGGATGCACTCTTTGCACAAAGCAAATACATTCTTTCAAAGAGTTTGTTACTCAAAAAGTTTTCTAAATTCTATGCTGTATTTTAATTTAGATTTGTTTACTACCTACAGAAAGTATTACAGATTGCATTTACTGAATTTTGTTGTAGCATCTGTGATGCTTAGGTAATAAGCTACTCTGGGAGTAGTAAGTCTCTGCATTATTATTATTTTAATTATAAAAGCATTTGGAAAGAAGATAAGCCAAACCAAATATACAGTAATATAAAAGATGTGCAAACAACATTATATGTTTTTTCTTAGAAGAAAAGGGAACTAGGCTGTAGAACCTAAGGGGCACAGTGGCCTAGCAGTTAAAATGCTTGGCTTGTTGGCCAGAAGGTTGGCAGCTTGGCAGTTTGAGACCCAAGTACTGCCACATAATGGGTGAGCTCCTGTTACTTGCCCCTGTTCCTGCCAACCTAGCAGTTAGAAAGCATGCAAAATGCAAGTAAATAAATAAGCACTGCCTAAATTGGTGGAAAAGTAACAGTATTCCATGCACCTCAGCATATAATCATGCCAGCAAAATGACCATGGAAGCATCTTCAGACAACACTGGCTTTTCAGCTATGAAACCGAGATGAGCACCGCCTCCTAGTGTCAGACATGACTGAAAGAGGAAACCTTTACCTTTTTTACCTTTAGGCTGTAGAACAGAGTGTTGTTTCAAATGAAGTATGCTTTACTACAAGATTTTAAATAATTCTCCCACCAGCTTCAGCAGACGGGATCAACATTCTTCAGATGATGGATAGAGCATTGTGATTCAAATCATGCCCCATTTGAATATACAGGTAGCACTGACATTTACCAAAATGTCCTTATATCCCAAAACACCATCTGCCAACTTGCTGATTTTGATTCCTTTCCCCCGCCATCTCCCCCTCCCTGCCCATATCACTGCCTCAAGTTGATTTTAATATGTGAAAACATTCAGACATTTTCATTCTATGACTAATTCAATCTATGGTGAAAAAAAATGTAAAGAACCTCATGATATTATGTTTCATACCACGGCTGCTACCACTTTTAATTTGTATACCTAATCTAGCATCAGCTCCACTGAAAATATCTACTTTAGGGGCTCGTTACCTAATATTCTTCTGTGCCAATTCTTTAAGTGGTCATGTGCTATTTGCTATCATTTCTAGAGGGTCCCCATGTGTGTGTGTGAGAGAGAGAGAGACTTTTGCTACCTTAAAATCATGTCAATGGAAAGGGAAAAAGGTAAAGTGGAAAACAAATTGGCAATCAGAAAATGCATAGGATCATTTTGTAAATTTGTCAAGAAATTAAGCAACAATGGCATGAATGCTGCTGAAGAGGTAGCTGTAACAACAGTGTTGTTCAGTCGCGCAGTTGTGTCCGACTCTTCGCGACCCCATGGACTGCATTATGCCAGGCCCCCCTGTCTTGCA
>JANHZU010001953.1:73546-89871 GCA_032468055.1 Acrochordus granulatus
TTCACTGATTCCCAAGATGTTGATGTTCAATCTTGCCATCTCATGTTTGACCACATCCAGCTTACCTTGATTCATAGCTCTTACATTCCAGATTCCTATGCAGTATTGTTCTTTACAACATTGGACTTTCGTTTCCTCTCCAGATACATCCACAGCTGAGCTTTGACCTAGCCACTTCACTCTTTCCTGGCGCTACTTGTAATTGCCTTCCACTGTTCCCCAGTAGGATACAGGACACTTTCCAACCTGAGGGGCTCATCTTTCGGCATATCTTTTAGGTTTTTGTTACTGTCCATGGGGTTTCTTGGCAAGGATATGGGAGTGGGTTCCAGTTTTCTTCTCCAGTGTTCTGTAGCCCATTTTTCACCAAATGTCCAGGAACTTCAACATCCTTGTTGACCTGGGCAATGACTCTACCAGTATGGTTTTCTGTAAATTATGTCTCAATATATTTTTATGAGAGGGAAACACTTGTCTTTGTGTATTAAAACTGGCTTCATGTGTAGCAACCTGTGATTTTTATAGTGCTTTAGTGGGTATCATAAAAAGCACGTTAATCAAGAGGATCGATCCGAGCCTCAGGTCCATGCTTTGGATCTGGGTAGACCAAAAAGCCGTTGTCAGTCATCTTTGTGACAGAAAGAGTAACCGCGGGGCAGAAGCTGCTAATCAGGAGAATGGAGCCCACCGGATTTTTTCACTTCGCCATTTTCTTTTGAAGGGAGGGAGGGTCGCCACGGCACGCGCTCCCTCCCGGGCCTGCGAGGAGGGATCCCCCGGCGGGCAACGCCACCGAAGGCTGCGGTCGAGCGAAGGCAACCCGCTGGAGGGAGAGCGATAGCTGCCGAGGAGCTCCGCTTCGGGAGCGCGCGAGGGGACGGCGAGTGCCCGTGAAACCCGAGAGCGGGCAGCTCCCGCCCCGACGGGGCCAGCTCGCGGCAGCCGGGCCGAGGAAGCCCCGGGGCGCCGGGGAAGGAAGACGAGTTGAGGAGGGCCAGAAGAGCCGAAGGAAGGGCCCGGGCTCGGGTCCGGCTGGCCCGAGGAAGGCGCCGCCGTAGAGAAAGACTGACGCGGCGTCGCAGGGCGGACGAGTCAGGCTGCCGGCGGGGAGCGAAAGCGGCCGGAGAGTTCGCCGGAACTTCTCCGGCGGAGCGGCGGCGAGGAACCGGCCGGAGAGTTCGCCGGAAGGACAAAGGACCGCCGAGGGTCTTCGAGGGGCTCTGAGCCAAAAGCAGGGGGCGAAGACGAAACGGGACTCCTCCGGCAAAGGACCGGTCGGGAGCTCGCCGCGGCGATTGGGGGCCGGGAGATGCGGAGGCCGCGGGCAAAGCGGCGCCCGGCCGGGCCCCAGAGGCGGGCAACGTGTGGATCGGCGGCGACCGGGGGACTTGGGTCTCCTGCGAAGACGAGCCGGGCTTCGGGATGAGGACGAGGCGGCGGCAGCGACGGTCCTGAGGCGGCCCGAGGGGCGCTCGCGGGGGACTTTGTTTTCCACCTCCCGAGCAGAAGCCTTCCTTCGCCGCGGGAGCATCTGAGCGCCGCTCCCGGAGATCAGTTGGGCGCCGCGACTGAGCCACGTGCGGCGGGGAGCCGGAGTGGCGCGGAAGCAACCGGACCTCTCGCCGCGGCCGTGGGAGGGGAGCCGCGTCCCCGCGTCTTCTCGCACCTTTTCCAGTCTGCGGTTCCTTTCGCGCCGGCGCCTCCTTCAGCTCCGGGGCCTGACCGGGCGCCAGCCCAGAGCTGGGCAACAAGATCCGGGGCTCAGGAAACGGCAGGGAGCCGAGAGACGGAGGTAACGCGAGCCGGGTGGAGGCCGAGGAGGGGGAATCCCTCGCCCCATTTTGGCTCTCCCTCGGCCGATCCTCTCCCCCGGCCCTCTCCGAAGCGGAGTAGAAGAACGCCAGAGGAGCGGGCGGTCCGAAAGGGCCAGCCCGCCTCCGCGCCCGGTCCTCCCGCTCGTCCTCCTCGGGGGGAGCCTCGGTCGGGGGGGCGCCGCGCTGGAGCGCGAGGAGGAGATGCCCGAAGCGCCGGGCAGGGCCGTGCGCATTCTGAGCTTCCTCTTTCTGACGACGGCTCTGGCTGCTGTCGGAGGGCTGCCCCTGAAGCCCCAGCGCAGTCTCGGTCCGAAAGAAGAGGACTCTGCCCCGGCGGAGGTGAGTGAGGGCTACCTTGACGCAGGCTCCTGCAATTCCGCAGTCCCCCCGACACACTTTCGGAAAGTTCCGCAAAACAGAGCCTGAGCGAAAGTCGAATCGAGGGCTCAATCCGGCTGCTGTTACCGCTCGAACCAGTTCCGTGTAGCGTCATCTCTGCCCTGAATGTTCTTGCAAGGTTTATTTTCTCTTCAGTTTTGTGGCCATATGAAGGCAAGCTATTCTCCTGCTGCTTATGCCTGACCCGCTGGCGTCATTCTCTCCCTCCCTGACGCCTGTCCTTGTTTTGGCTGGAGATAAGTGACCTGTCACAGACAGTGGGTAAAATGGTGGCTCCAGGTAGGGACTTGGCGGGGGCGGGGAGGCAGCAAAAGCAACTGCTGCTGCACCTTCCCAACAGACCCGAAAGATGCACACTGTATTGCTTGCGTGCTTGCTTGCATGTGTGGAATGCATGCCCACCACTGGCTGCAGCAGGGGGTTGTCTCTGACTTGTGGGTGGATGTGCTTTTTTTACTGTTTCATTTCTTCGGCAATTAAGGCCTCTTGTCTCCTGTTTTGTCCTTTTCCGAGGTTGGATTTGCAGCGCAACACAAGCACTGAACCGTTGCTCATTCTGAAAGCTGCTTATTGTGCACAAGCTTACGCTTCACCATTTTAGAGCCATTTGTTTTTTGAGAGGTGCCATATTATTTTAGTCAGCATTATTTGTGGAGGGAGGAATGGATAATTGCTGAAGCTGGGGTGTGTATGTGTGGGGGGAGAAAACCTGGGAAGAAAAGGAAGGAAGGCATTCTTTTGCGAGAGGATTTTTTTCTGAGGAAATTAAAATAGTATGTACAGTATATCATACCACTTCGCATTGCAAGAATTCCAAAGTAGTTTACAAGCCCAGTAAATCCAGAACTAAAACCCACTCCACTATTTATATTATTTTATTTTTAAAGTCCCTGTTTCCTGTTCTTTGTGCTGCCCAAAATCAGTTTCCTTATTCTGAACAGTAGTATGGTTGGCTCTTCTGAACAGGTTTAGGGCATTTGAATTCAGAACATGAATGAGAGTTAAATCTAGTGTCTTCTCCCCTCACCCTCCTCCTTCCCCATAAACAACCGGAAATGATGTGGTTTTGTATGTGATTCTACATGTTTCTGTTGTCTGGAATTATTGTGACCTCACAGTAATCATTCACAGAAGTGAATGTTGCATACACTTTGGATTTTTTCAACAATCCTTAAACCAATTATTGCTATTTTGTTCTCTGTCATAGAGGCAAGAGCCTACATTTCATTTTTACTGTTTTTTCCTTTTAATATCAAAGAGATAACATGATTGCTTTTGCTGAACATTCAA
Source organism: Acrochordus granulatus (assembly GCA_032468055.1). Classification (NCBI taxonomy): domain Eukaryota; kingdom Metazoa; phylum Chordata; class Lepidosauria; order Squamata; family Acrochordidae; genus Acrochordus; species Acrochordus granulatus. Next base: position 77,050 of record JANHZU010001953.1, read on the forward strand.
TAAATGAATACTGAATATGGCGACCTTATTTTAAAGCAGATATTTTCACAGAATGGAAATATGCTTGTACCTGGTGTTGGTTCAGAATTAAAAGTATAATAGCTATTGTCACTTGGGGATCTTTCAGTCTTCTTTGGGACACCTTAATAATGAGTGCCTCTTGAGGTAATACAATAATATAGATGAAAGAATTGGCTTCAAGGCTTATAATTAGCCATTTTTTTGCAGAGGTTCCTTTGTTCCTTATAGCCTGCTGCTCAAAGCAAGCCCCAATTAGTGAAGAAGGATTAGAGAGAGCAGATTTTGAGGGATTTGCAACACAGCAGAGAATGCTCATGGCCAGGCTTAAATCATTAAATGCACGTTTTCCTGTAATGTTTTTTACAGGAGCAGGACCTAAGTATCTTTAGCTTATATCTTCTCTCTTTCCATTGAACTACAGCTTACAATTACTAGCTGTTTTCTAAATCTTGGGCTTTTTCTCAGGCTTCTTTTCCTAGAATGGTTGCAAAAGGAGGATTTCCAATAGCCTTCAATGCTGAAATATATCTTGCTGCCAAAAACCAGTTAGATGAGCATTGTTTGTTCTGCAGCTGCTGTTTGTGACTGACACGTCTCTTCTGGCTGGCTTTCCATCCAGCAGCTGCTTCCAGGTGGTGAAGCTTACATTCTTCAGCTGCTGGGCGGCATATGTACAGGAAATTGGGAAGGCAGGCTAACCTTTGAAGTCAGAAAGGACTTTTCAATCCAGATGTATTGAGGCAAATTGATTTGATTGATTGCCATGGTTGAAGTAGCTTGCTGATGCTGTCCACCTAGAAAAGGCTCCTTTTGCAAGGATGTTGCAATTAACTGTGAAATTTCCAGAAACCAACAGTTCATTGAAGAAATGGAGAGATATCCCTGAATATGTTGAGATCTAGAACTGGGGAAAGTGAAGGGCTTTTCTCCAAATCAGGAGCTGGTGAATAAAACATTTGAAATGTTTGTTTTCATTTTGTTAGTTCACAGAGAAAATTAATATAATTTTTGTTGTAACTGTGGTAATCATGGGTTTCTCTGTAAGGTAAACACTCTGTAAGGTATGTGAACTAAAAATGTTTTTAGCCTTTTATTTGAAAAAGAGCCTTCTTTAGGGACATTTCATTTTATTGTGAGTTTATTTTTGTAAACTAATTTTTTGGATTAAAACCAAAAGTTGCACCTAGAGGTAGCATTTGCTATTATTGAAAAGTATTTCAATTAATAGCAAATATACAAAGTATTTGCAGTTGTGCAAGATAAAAGCATTTGCTATTAATTGAAAAACAATGGTTGTAGTGTACAAGTCCCAGCATTTCATTGGTTATAACGTTGTAATGAAGCATCTCTCAGTCAGATGCTAAGTAGAGTTTTTGAAGTACAGCCCTACAAGTTGGTCAACTGACAACTGAATATGATGGCAGCTGCAGTTCAACATCTTTAGAGGCATTAAGTTGAGCCTTACTAATAAACAGAAAAACTTTCATATTGATTCAACACATTAAGAGCTTAATTTGCACTGATTTGTTAGCACATTTTTTGTTTACAGTAGCAAAATGTCAGTCAACTTCATATTTTGACTGAGAGTGTAGAATAACTATTTCTTGCCTGTTCTTTGGTCTGCAGTACTCTCATAAAATTTCTGAAGAACGAATTAAATGTGTTATAAGAGCCCAGCTTGTTTTCAATAGCACTGTGTTTTCCTCTATACATATTAGAGTGTTTTTAAGTAGCTAAGTGTAGTCTGTGTCCTCAAGAAGGCATTTTAAAAACCAAAAACGTACAGATTTATCTGCATTTTTTCAGTAATCTTTTGTGTGGCCAAATATTTGAAAAGTGTGAACAAATATTTAAATACCCTTCTCAAGCATATTAAACTATTTTTCCTAGTTGGATTTGATAATGTTTTGAGATCAGTATGCCCTTTCTGATGCTGAAGTATGCCAATCCCTTTCTGCTGAATTTAGAAAACAACATAGCATCAATCACAAATCAATTTATGTAAAATTTGCAGTGTCTTTTTATAACTCTTTAAAATAGGCTAAATCTAACAAGTGACAATAATTTTATACAGAAATAATTGAAAAGCCCATAAATTCATAAATCCAAGACAAGGCAAATTGTCTTGAATTTGCCCATAATGGCTTTTAAGTATTTTTTTTACAAAAGTGTGTGTAATTCAATTCACCATCTACAAGCCAATTGTGCCCACTTTTGCTATTATTAATTTGAAGTATTAGCTTTCATATTTCTAAAAATGAAGCTTGTCTGCTTCTCTCAAAAATTTTTTAGAGAGATGTGGTAAAATGTATTTGTACTGCTTCTATTCCTACCTGACTGAAGGCTGTTTCAGTCATGGACAAGTAATTGTGCACAAGCACGGCTTCAGGGTATTTTTAGTGAAGAGTTTGGATGTCTTAGTTAATCAAAATATATCTTAATTTTAATTTGTCCAGAATGCATGTATGTTTCATTTTAGATTTGGTGATTTTTACAGTTGTTTTTAGTTGGCTGAGCAGTTAAGATTCTGGGCCTTTCGGACGGAAGGTCTACAGTTTGTTTGGCAATTCGAGACCAAAGCACCATCACATAATTACTTGCTCCAACTCCTACCGACCCAGCAATTTGAAGGCATGTAAAAATGCAAATAGATAAATAGGTACCACCTTCGGTGGGAAGGTAACAGCATTCTGTGTGCTTCGGCATATAATCATGCTGGTCACATGACCACGGAAGCATCTTTGGATAATGCTGGCTCCCTTGACTATAAATCAGAGATAAACATCACTCCCAAGAGTTGGCCACAACTAGCAGGGGAAATTTACTTTAAGTTGCAAAGATTGAAACTCTGAAGGTTTTTCTGGCTGTTCTTTTAAATTGCAAAAGTTATTTGAGGGCCTCAGACTGAAATATTTCCAATTATTTGCTTCCTAGCCTTTCCCCCAGTGAGGTACCACCTTGGCGTGGTTGTGGTGCTTGTGTGTCCAAGAAAGATGAGAGCTATGCCAGAGGTTCAAACATACTGGACAGATCTCATCAGAAGAACCAGACCGAGACCAAGAGTGTCTCCCACCCCTAAAAATATGTTAAGATGTAATTTACAGAAATCCAGAAATGGATCAGTTGTTGCCCGAGTCAACAAGGACCATGCCAGATGTTGGGGTTCCTGAACATCTGGAAAAAAATGAGCTCCAGGACTCTGGAGAAGGAAACGGCAACCCAATCCTTGCTAAGAAAATGGAATGGATAGTAACAAAAGCTAAAAGATATGTCACCAAAATATGAACCCCTCAGATCAGAAGGTGTCCTGTATGCTACTGGAGAAGAGTAGAGGGAAATTACAGGTAGCTCCAGAAAGAGTGAACTGGCTGGGCCAAAGCCGAATGGGTGCTCAGCTGTGGATATGTCTGGAGGGGAAAGGAAAGTCCAATGTTGTCAAGAACACTAATGCATGGGGACCTGGAATGTAAGATCTATTAATCCAGGTAAACTAGATCTGGTCAAACATGAGATGGCAAGATTGAACATTGACATCTTGGAAATCAGTATAAAATGGTGATGCCGAAGAAGCTGGAGTTGACCGGTTCTATGAAGGCCTACAACACATTCTACAACTCACACCAAAAAAAATATGTCCTTTTCATCATTGGGGATTGGAATGCTAAAGTAGGAAGTCAAAAGTTAACTGGAATAACAGGCAAGTTTGACCTTGGAGTACAAAATGAAGCAGGGCAAAGGCTAGTAGAATTTTGTCAAGAGAACACACTGGTCATAGCAAACACTCTTTCCAAACAACCCAAGAGGTGACTCTACACACAGACATCAACAGATGGTCAATACTGAAATCAGATTGACTTATTATTTACAGCCAAAGATGGAGAAGCTCTTTACAGTCAGTCAAAAAAGACCTGGAGCTGGCTGTGGCTCAGATCATGAGGTTTTTATTGCAAAATTAGGCTTAAATCGAAGAAAGTAGGGAAATCCACTATGCCATTCAGGCATGACCTGAGTGATATCCCTTATAAATATACAGTGGAGGTGATGAATAGCTTCAAGTGATTACATATGGTAGACAGAGTGCCTGAAGAACTATGGACGGAGGTGCGTAACATTGGACAGAAGGTAGCTGCTAAAAACATCCCAAAGAAAAATAAATGCAAGAAAGCAAAGTGGCTGTCTGATACTTTACAAATTGCTGAGGAAAGAAAAGCGAAAGGGGGGAAAGGGCAAGACCATACCCAACTAAATGCATATTTCCAGAGAACAGCAAGGAGAGATAAGAAGGCTTTCTTAAATGAACAGTGCAAAGAAAAGGATCTTTTCAAGAAAATTGGAGATATCAAGGGAACAAAAATGGGCATGATAAAGGACAAAAATGGTAGGGATGTAACAGAAGCAGAAGAGATTAAGAAAAGATGGCAAGAATACACAAATTTATACAAGAAAGACTAAATGTCCTTGATAGCCACGATAGTGTGGTTTCTTACCTGGAGCCAGACATTCTGGAGTGTGAATTCAAGTGGGCCTTTGGAAGCATAACTAACAAAAAAAGCTAGTGGAGGTGATGGCATTCCAACTGAACTATTTAAAATCCTAAAAAATGATGCTGTAAAGTGCTGCACTCTGTATGCCAGAAAATTTGGAAAACTCAACCTTGGCCACAAGATTGGAAAAGATCAGTTTATGTTCCAATCCCAAGGATGGGCAATGCCAAAGAATGCTCAAACTACCGTACAATTGCTGTCATTTCACATGATAGCAAGGTTATACTTAAAATACTACAAGCTAGGCTACAGCAGTTTGTGAGCCAAGAACTACCAGAAGTACAAGTTGGGTTCCAAAGAGGCAGAGAAACTAGAGATCAGTTTGCCAACATTTTCTGGATCATGTAGAAAGCAAGGGAGTTCCAGAAAACATCTACTTCTGCTTCATTGACTACACTAAAGCCTTTGACTGTGTGGATCACAACAAACTGTGGCAAATTCTTAAAGAGATGAGAGTACCAGTCCACCTTTCCCTGTCTCTTGAGAAACCTGTATGCTGGTCAAGCAGCAACAGTTAGAATGAGATATGGAACAACAGATTGATCTTCAAAGCCCTTCATGTCATGGGACCAGGCTCTCTGAGGAACTGTGTCACCCCAATGGGGAGTTCCCGGCCCACCAGAATCAGCAGAGGAGTCCTTCTCCGGTTCCTGTCGGCTAGGGGTCTAGGAGAATAGCCTTCTCTGCTGTGGCTCCTGCCATATGGAACATCTTGCTCCTCAGGTTGAGGGCTGCCCCCTCCCTTATGGCCTTCCAGAAGAGCCTTGACCTGGCTCTGCAAGATGGCCTGGGGCTCCAGGGAGGGCTCATCATCATCTTGAAGGTGGCTGGTTGGTCACTTTTTGAATACATGTAATATTTTTAGCCCATCTCTAGTCCACTGGCTTTTTTATTTTGTTTTAATGTTTTATTTTATTTTGTTTTAATGTTTTATTTTATTTTGTTTTAAATGTTTTTAATCAATGTTTTTAATGCTTGTTTTTGTTAGCCACCGAGAGTCTCTGGATTTTGGTGGCATAGAAATCTGATAAATAAATAAGTCCACTTTTCACAATGAATATTTGTGAGCAAATTGTGAATGTGTCTCCTTTCATATGAGAATTCTTCCCCATCAAGAAATAATTGAAATAATTGATAAAACCATAGCTGAAGGCAATTAAAACCTCTTCTAAAAATCTTGACAAGAAAACTACAAGAATTTGTCCAGACAGTTACCAGGCATCAATAATGATGCAAAGGGACAAATATATATTGTCTCTAGAATGCTCTTCTCCAATTCCTAGATTTATCTACAGTATTATGAAGCAGGTAATCCAATATTTAACCAAATCCATTATTTCTTCCCCTGTTTATTTGCATCCCAGAAAGCTTCTGAGTTGTAACCCACCAAAGCTTCAGGTGAACTGTCAAATGTTGTCAGAAAATTTACATCAAGATAAATTAACAAAGAGTTGTTTGAGTTCAGCGGCGTATAAATCTAATAAATAAATTTAGGTTCTTCCCTAAATATATTGTAAGTACATATGAATCATTACAAGTGAATTGGATGGACATTTGATGATGAAAAATGAGAAGAATAGAGGATTCAAAATTTGTAATTTTTTTATTGTTTGGACACAGCACTCAAAATATGTGTATCATATAAAATGGTTTACCATTTGACTTTGTACAACCATGTAATAGGCTCCATGAATAATGCACATAAGTGATTTAATATATAAACTCCAAAACATAAGCAGTACATCCTGCTTGTCAGGAAACTACTTTTCATAAATTGACATCTGCTCCATAAAATCCTGATGCTTCATTATTGTATTTAAATAAATACTCCTGACATGAACTGAAGAGGCTATATGTTGTTCCTTAACAAATTCTTGCACCTTTAGCAGCTTGTTTAGGACACATATCTGCAAGGCTGTTTAGGCAATTATTGCAGTAATTCTTGATTAATTCATGGAAGTCATTATCTGCATTTGGCTTAATTATGCAACATGTTCCTTATTCAACATCTTTTCAGGCACCGTAACCCAGATTAGAATCATTGTAACCTGTCATTTATTTATGCAACAGCTTTTTAAATTGATCAGCATTTGATTTTGTATGCAGAACCAACAATAATGTCACTATTAAAATAATTAAACATGCAAAAAGATGGGTTGCATCAAATAGCTCTACCTTTACTTTACATATATGCCACAGCCCTCTATTGAAGAAGATGGATGAGGATTTTCAGGGGAGAAACCAATTACTACGTAGGTTTATGTATGAAGATTTTCACATATTTGTAGAAAAACATCCGAGTCCTGTATATCACTGCATTCCACAGATTATAGTAATAGCTTCGTTATGAAATTCTCATGTGACTGAAATAAGTTAATTTTTACATCCTGAAATGGGAAATGGCTTATTGTTCTATGTGTACATTTATATCCCAACTATCCCTCTAAAGGTTCAAGGCAGTTTATGTGAGTTCTCCCATCACTCACAAGAGCAATCCCATTTGGTATACTTTAAAGTGGCTGCTCCAGACTGAGATTTAGTAGTTGAGGGTAGATTTGAGTCTAAATCTTCTCAAATTTAATCCAATACTTTCTACATAGCAGACTTAAGAGTGTGAGGTAATGTTTTCTATATTTAAACCTCTGTCCCTCAGTCATTTTCTCCTTCTCAAGCAGTATTTGCTAATAGTTCCAGGTCTATTATTATGTAATGCATCCTTCTAAAATGTATTATGCAGAAGGATGGTGCTAGATTAAGAATAAATGAAATATTGTTATGGGGAAAAACAGTTTCAAATTAAAAAGAGGAAATTTTAAAAAAGGAGAAACCACTAACTTCTACTGAAATTCACCACATGCAGCAGACAAAAATTAAAAATGTATTAGACACTGGTGTCTCCTTTGGTGTTCCTGTAGGCTATCAGCAAAGCAGTGGCAATCCCATCAGAGACATTACAGTGAATCATATTGTGGGGAAACACAACTGCTTTGTATTTCTCTAGATATTTTTTTATTTTATTTCCTTTATTTGTTTCCTGCCTTTATTATTTTTATAAGCAACTTAAGGCGATGAACATATTAAAAGCACCTTCCTCCTCCTATTTTGCCCACAACATCAAATCTGTGAGGTGGGTTGGGCTGAGAGAGAGTGACTGGCCCAGGGTCACCCAGCTGGCTTTCATGGCTGAGGCAGGATTAGAGTTTACAACCTCCCAATTGCTAGTCTATTAACTTAACCACTAGATTAAACTGGTTCTATTTTGCTGTTAATTGGAAGAACAGTTGGCTCCCCCTGACTCCCATAATGTCCATAGAAGACAGTTTGCAAGCCACTCTTGAAAGATCATTCCTCATGGCAAGCAAGTCTCTTTTGTTCTCTCTTGGGGATGGTTTGCAAGCTTACTGTCTCTGACTGGTAAAACAATGTTCCGGTTCTACTCCTATTTAAAATAGATCAAGGTTGTGATATATACTACCAATTTTATAATGAAAGCAAATATGCAGCCAGAGGAGATGTAAGAAGAATTATAGCATTATGTGTTCATGTGTTAGTCATCCTTTTAATCCTTTCCTTGCTGAGTTTTTACTGGAATGCAAAGCATTAAAAAGAACAGGAAAAAACCCCTGCATTTTTAATATTAGTCTCATTTAATTTGATGAAAGGTAAATTTATTTCAAATTAGAAGATGAATTTGGTGAATTTCTTATGGATGGTGTATGGGGTTCATTTAATTATTTATTATTAGGGTGAGTCTGAATATCCAATCTGTACCCCTTGGCTTCCCATACTTCCATTACATTGCACAGAAACACATTAAAGTTCCATTCCACTTTATGTTTTCAGGCTAAGAAATATGGGCAGAGAGTCTGCAAAAATAGAAATAAAGACCAGCAGTAGCCCCCACACCACTGCCTTCTGCAGCAGTAACCAAGCTATGAAACACTATCAAAAGGAATTCAAAAGAATTTTTCAAGTGTCCTGATAATAAAATAGGTTTGCATTTTTTTTAATTGGAGAGGAAGAAAATACCTGAGAAATTGAAAAATAGATTTTGGTACATGACCATCTTCAACATCACCATCACTACAGCTATGTAAAGGCCATTTTCATTAGATTTTTCTATTTTGTACAAGTGGAAACAATTCACTTTTGGTATCTAGTTGCAAGCAAATTCCTTAGCAATTTTGTAGTGTTTCATGGCCTTTTCCTGCATAATTATATTTTCTCAAACTACCCGAAAACCAAAATGAAATACAATAAAAAAAGAAAAATATGACAAGGATTTTTCTCTTACAATTTCTGTATAGGAAGAGAAGAAATGACTGATCTGAAATGGACACTGCATGATTATTCAAAGTTGCTTTACAAAAAAAGAGGAAGGCTACCCTCAACAGGGACATGTTATTTAGGATAATTTATTTATTTGTTAATCACATTTCTATGCCGCCAATTTCTGAAGACTCTTGGCAGCTTTCATAGATTAGAGATTATACATTACTTTTTATTTACCCTGCCCCCCTCGGCTGGCTGGCGATGTTCATATCTGGGCATCCTCCAAGACTCCTGCTCCGCCCCTGGGACAGGTGAGTTCCACACCGACTCACTGCTCCGTCGTTTTGCCAGCTGGCTTTTTCCCTCCGAAGGAGGTACACATTAATCTACTCACATTTTCACATGCTTTCATAGTTTGATCGTCTATGAGGAGACCCCTAGGAAGACAATATCCATATCCATCTACATATCCAACCGAAATCTCAGAAGAAATGGGCACATCAAAGACCTGTCACGCCAATTTAAAAGTAACATAACAGAGCAATTGTACTATTATTTAAGTGTGTGCGAAAGTTTTCTTCAAAAAATCTAGAACTCAAGTCTTTATCCTCTCAAGAAGCCATTAAGGCTAGATTTATTTATAAGGTGTTTTATCTCCCACAGTTCTTCCAAATGTGTCACTCCAGACTATGAATGAATACAGGTGAGCGTCTGCATGCCTACTACATGCTACTATTGGCTTCTAGTGAATGCTCACCACTCTAAAAAGACCCTAATTGGTTCTCTGGCACTGAGGGAGCTGCATTTCTCCTTAGTAATGCTTTTTTGAAATATAATTGTGCCTTAGAACAAAGTATGATGAGTGGCTTTCTATAATGAACCAGAAAATAGTGGCGTTTTCCTGCTAATAAGATATAAATAGTACAACTTTTGAAAGAGTTATTTTAACAGTACTATTTTTAGCAATTACCCTTCACATTTCATGGAGGAGTACAAGTTCCCTTAGAACAACAATCCAGTGGGAAGAAGAAAAAAATGGGAGAGAGAATTGAAGACAGGTTGTTGGAATAATAAAAAGTATCTCTGCAGTGACAGGCAGAGACTTATTTTACATATCTGTGATGAGCAGGGTTTAATCTCCCACTGCCTTTTATAATGTGCATCAGATATTGCTTCTTTTTTCACTTTCTAGCAAGCCAGCAGGAAGCTTAATCATAAAACAATCTCTTGCTGCCGAAAGGCCTCTGAAGATCTTCTGTCAAAATAACAGTGACATCTGACTTGGGTAGGAAACAGAATAAAATCTCATATGCTGTAGCTTGTTCAGAGCTTTCTCTCATTAAACACTTATTTATCATATTTGTATTCTCCTTTCATTCCTTCTTTCCATTCCTCTAAGAACAGCATACTGTTTTACCCTTGTAACTCTCTTATGTGATACGTTTTTGATGCTGCCATTTTGTTAATACTATTTTACATATTTCAATGATGTGAAAAGAACTGGACTGTAGATATATGCCTTAAACCATGATTTTCGGATGACACAGTTTACACCGAATGATTTGTACTTGAAGAAATGCACATAAAACAACATAGATTTGGGGGAAAATGTGCATTATAATTACAGGAGTGTATAATGCTTCAGCTTCAAGTCCAAAAAAGTGCTTCAAAATGAGTAAGGGAAAAAAACAGCACTTGACTTCAGACTTTAAAGCAGTTACATCTTTCCAAAGGATCTCATGGCTGTCAGAATAATCCCTTACAATTCTATTTTTATGTGATACTATAAAGAAAATAGATGTTCACTGAAATCATTATAATGGAATAATATTGCAAAAAGTTCTTTTTTATCACTATTGTTATTTTCCTGGAGGGTCATGAAATGCAGTAATGGGAAGAGGTGTTTTAAGCTTCTCTGTTCCATGAAAAATATTTTCTAGTAAAATCAGGAACACTATATTTTTACATTATACTAAGAAAAACACTTCCCTTAAAAATATTTCAATGGCAAGTTAGCAGCTATAAAACACTTAACAAAATCTTTCAGGGAATCCTCTAATTTGTATTGCGATCACATGATGTTTTTCTAGACATGTTCACTTCAGCTGCAAAATGTGTTGTACTACAAGAACACTACATAAGATCTGTACTATCAACACACATCTCTGCACATTTTTCCAAGGGAATTTCTCTAGCAGTTGGCGTCAATTAACATTAGCAAGAGCTTGTTATGCAGTATGGGTTAAACTAAAAATATTTATCATAAATGACAAATTATGCTTTTTAATGAGTTTCTTATATTTATGCTGCTGCACAATACAATTTTGTTGTAATATTACTTGTTGGCTAGGTGAGCATACTCATTTTATGCTAATTGATCAACACTGGGAATTACTTGGAATGTTATTTTTTTATATATTTCTCTTGCTGTATGTATTAGGGAATCAGACAGAATTGTTATACCTGTAGTAAAGGTCACTGAAGCAACCAGTTCATTTTTTTCTTTTCTTTTATTTGTAGCTGTGGTAGGTATGAGGCACTCTTTTCCCATCTTTCTGTAAAAGTTAAATGGCACATTTAAATTATTAAAATTATTCCTTCCAAATATACTTTTGATACTTTGATGTATTGACTGATCAATACAACTAAGGATTTCTTGCATGAGCAACATCATTCCCAGGTTTGAGGGAGTCCTGGGCAAAAATCAGTTATTTCTTGGTAGTTCCTGATGGAGTTACCTGCCCATAGTGGACAACAATAACAATACAGGTGTCAATAGTAGCATTCTAAACAATATGCTGAATTAAACTAAAATGGCAACTTCATATAGGAGTTTTAAAATTGTACATAGCTGAAATTAGTGGTAAAACATGAGAGAGTGAGCAAATGAAGAATGAAAGAATGAAAAGAAACTGGCTTGCCTAGAATTGGAGAAGCCTGGAGAGAATTTTTAAGTTAAATAAGAAAGAGAAAATGTTATTCAAAATTAAACTTCTTTGAATGATTTGTAATGCTTATTTCCCAATTTGTCCCCACCTAGATTAAATTACCATTTATGAGGTAAGTGGTCACTTATCTCACTGTCCCTTAGCCCATGTTTACAGTATGTCTGCTCTCTTGTCCATTCCGTTCCCAGTTTTCCCACACCCTGGCACCAGGATCAAGCAGCCAAGAGGAGAGTGAGACAAATGCATTGGGTGACTCTTTGCAGACATTGTTGGAATTTTACAAGGGAGAGAAAAGTATTAGATTGTTTGGATACAAGCTGTAGCTTTTAAGGATACTTTTCCTTTAAGGTTATGGTAACTGGGTGAGAGACAAAGACTTTCTTTCTGAGCAACTTTCTCAGATACACAGAGGGATTATCTCAATAAATATTATTTAAATATTTATTGTTGTGCTTGTTTAGTAGTATTTCTATATCTGTATGTTTTTTTAAATTTCTTACCACAAGTAGTATACTAAGTTGTTGCTATCCTTTTATAATTACTGTACAGACTTTTTTCTTATTAAAGATTGGAATAAAGGAATCTACTTTTTCCCAACTGTTGAATGAAGTACAGTGGTACCTCACAAGACGAGAAACTCACAGGACGAACAAAAAAATTTAATCAAATTTATTCTGCTAGACAAGCCGTGACTCATGAGACGAGAAAACTTCGTGCCATACCTTGCGTGTCCTCAGTAAGCACGCTCTGTGTTTCCTGTTCAGGTAGCAACTCCAAGCAAGAGTTCTGCCGACTCTCCTCTCTCACGCAGTTTACTCCATTCCCATATGGGCGGCAGTGCGCACACATGCATTCTGCCTTCACTGCCGCATGGCGGCAGGTCGATGTTCCTGATCTCAATGAGCACCACACGATGAGCTCACGTGGGAAATCTCACAACGGAGCTCTCTTCTCTCGCTACGTAAACAGCGTAAATTAAGTGAAAGGCATTCAAGAGAGAGAACTCCGGAGACTTCAGACTCCTGATTCAATCTCCA